>ML817744.1:151887-173219 GCA_009831015.1 Picea engelmannii | reverse complement strand
TCGTCTTCTAAAAATAATGGTGTTCTTATGTTGTGTTGCTTTACATTTTGACTACTTTTAACGTATATTTTCCTCTTCTAATGCAATTGTTATAAGCTATCAATCTTCGATGTAGTCCATTGTTTAAACATATTATTTTAAAAATCAATTGTAAATTACACTCTCAATTTTTACTACTTTAATTTATACTTACTTATTGGTAATCTTTGATATAAGTCATGGTTTAAATGTATTATTTTAAAAACTAATTATAATTTAAAACTCAGTTTTTGCTACTTTAATTTATGTTACATGTTAAGTATTTTCAATTTTTTTTATTTTTTATTTAAAAAAAACTATTAAATATATTAGATAAACATAAAAATAATTTTAAAATTAATATTAAATATATTTAAAATTTTAATATTAAATGTATGGAGATCTAATTAATTTAATATTCATTAATATAAAAACTTAAAAGTTAAATTGAAAATCAATCTTTAAATTTTTTTGAAGACCATTCATTATATATTATATGAGCAAAACCACAATTTCCAAAATTGGATTTTTTTTTTTTAACTATATAACTCTTTGATTTAATTTTCAAAGAGGATGAAGTTCGTAAGTGAATCAAATAGATATGATATATTCAATTTAATCTTCATAGAGGATGAAGTTAGTAAGTGGATCAAATAAATATGATATATTAAATTAACATAATATTAATATCATAATTTGCAAAAACCATGTACTCAAAACAAACACAACCAATTGGTTTAAGATCCTATAACCATCATTAATTTAAGATTAAAAGAAAGAGAAAGGGACCTATAACGTTACTTAAATCAAACATAACCATTATCTTTTATGCACTTAAATTGACTTTTATCAATTTCATATTTTAAAATTTAAATATAATAATAAGATAAAAACAAAGTGATCCTAAGTGCTCCTCAAACCAAACATAATCATTATCTTTTATGCATTAAATAAACTTTTTTAGTTTTATATTTTAAAATGTAAATATAATAATAATAAACATGGTTTTCCTATGAATCCATCTCATATACCTGGTTTTCCAAATCGTTTTCCTCGCATAAATTGGCAAACCTATTTGCCAAAATTCAAAGATGAAGAAGGTGATGATGTTGGTTTGCATTTAATCAAGTTTCATAAGCATGTACGTAAGCTAAAGGTTAAATTTCATGAAGATGTTCATGGCTTCTCTGGAGGGAAAATCAAGGTCCTGGTATGAAAAGTTACCAACTGCTAGCATATGTTCCTTAAAGGATTTTCACATGGTGTTTTTTGAGCATTTTAAGGAATCTTGTCCATTATTGTTGTTGGTGGAAAATTGTTGTGAACATTTTGTGATTTTTATTCAATACCTAGAATATGTTTATGATGATGATGTATTCATGGATCATAAGATCATAGAAGATTTGCAGGAAAATCCTTTTCATCATAAAGATATTCATGAAGCGTCGAAAGCACCATACAAACATGCCACTTTCCACCCTTGTAGTGGTGACACGTGTCACTCCCTGATTGGCCCACCTGTCTGTCCACATTAGCAGTCCGTACGCCCAGTCACCCTACCACGTGTCAGTTTGTATGCTCAATCACTGTATAGTCAAATGTCAACTGTGACTGCCACATCAGTTGTACTACCATACGTCTTGTACATTCATCTACTGCATGGCAATGTACAGACTGTACAATCATTAATTTTTTGTCGGTTTGGCAAAATGAACAGATCGCCATATCTGGAGCATATGACGTCCATTTGAGCCCATTCAAGTTGCGTTGGGTCCATATCAATGAGGCCTACGTACACGTCCATTTTGAATCCATTTCGAGAACTTTGATTTTTAGGCCTTTTTGAGCCCCATCAAGCTCCTGGATCCAATTCTAGATCACCAAACCCCTATGTTGGGGGTGTGAAAATCTAAACATTTGAGTCTGGGTTGAAGAATGAAATTATGAGTTTCACAACTACAAAATAACATGAGCCTAAAAAGATTATAGTAGAATTGAAGATAGGAGTAGAAGGGGCTAGACCAAGTAAGATATGGAAAAATCATATTCACCTAACAGTAGATCCAGATGCCTACCCAATTCTAGAGAGAAGACACTTGGAGGTTTCAAAAAACTCATCAACACCTCCATAAATGAGGTGCTAAGGAATATAGATCTGAGGTGACAAACACTAACATAACAACTATGGTAAAGAGAGACACACTCACTACTAGGAAACAAGACAATTATCCATAGAGTTGATTCATATATTGAAGGTCTCAGGGTGAACATATCCTAGTGGATATGGTTGAAGTTCAAGTCCCCCCTCCTACTATATCCCATTTCATACTTGAGGTAGTCAGGAGAACCTGACATTGATATTCTAAAGGCAAGATGGAAAAAAATTGTCTATTTTTTTAGGATACCACCCAAAGGAGACTAAAACTTACCCATGGCATATGATCTAAGAGATAAATTCTTTGCTACCCAAAAGGATGAAGAAGAAGACATAGTTCAATAGGGGCAGATGGTACTTTATTCACCAAGAATGAGTAACATCTAGATCCCTTAGCAGTAAAAGTAGATTCATCAACAACAACAGTAGGAAAAACACAATCATTAGTAGAAACAATAGAAAAAATAGAGTCATCAACAAAAACAATAGAAAAAGCAATGGCATCAACAACAACGGTAGAAGAAAAACAATAGAATTAAAATATCCAACAATATCAAGAGAAGAAAAATCAACATCACTAGTAACAAAAGTAGAATCATCAATAACAATAATGGAAGAAACAAAGGAAGGGCTAGAAAGAGAGAAAGTGATTGTCACGGCTGCTAACTAAGTAGTAGTCAACAAGCAACCTTGAATTTTATTCTCTCCCCTTTTTTTCCCCTTTGCATGAGGACACACAAACCTTTAATTCAAGGGTTATGATGGGCTCCTAAATTTCCCCATCTTGTTCATCATGTATAGTTAATTACTTTCATAGAACCTTGAATTTGTTCTCATTATTCAATTTGATTTCTACTAAACTAACCAATTTTGTATCCAATGACAATTTGTTGATTAATAACTTGCAATGGTTAATTTCGATTGCATTTTATGAGATTGTTATATGAGTATGCTTGAGTTTTCCTTTATGTTGATGAGTACAAGTAAATGATATACTTGTTGATGAATTAATTTTCATAACCTTGACAACTATTTTTTTTTTTTGTTGATGTGACCGAACCTGTTGGCATCGAGGATTAACCTGTGGCTTGAGAAACTGCGACTCAAGGGCATCTAAGCCGTCAAAATCACCCGGGGATCGCACCCGGCCTGAGCCACACCAACCCTTAACATGGTTGGATTTTTTGTCCCCGCAGGTTTCGAACCGGTGACTTTTCAACACGGAGTGGCTTAACAACACACTCCGTCACCGACTGTCCTACACCTCGGGGACATAACCTTGACAACTATTACTATAGATAAAGTTGTTTAAATTATTTTAGGCCTTTGGTTCCACCATTGGTGCCTATCACATGTATAATAAGGAGAAAGGTCAAGTGTGTGACCACATTATTTCCACTTTGTATCTCATATGCATTCATCAATTTAAGGGAGGAGGCAATGCAACAATTGGTAGAAGATTAGGGCATGCAAAGATCAACTTGCCATGGCAACATGAATAGAGAGACAATTAGGGCTACACAACCACAATCTATAATGCTCCAGCCCGAGAAGGGAGATAGTTGCACACTCTATAGTATTCCATTAAAGCACCTGACCATAAGGAAGAATGACTCCATGGATTTTCCATCAAACCATTTTTTCAAATACCAAATAAATATTGCACACCTCATAATCTCATTCTTGAAAAAAACACCATAATTGATGAAGAGAGAAACGACAATTTTAGGGATAAGACAATTAATATGTAGCCTGGAGTTCCTCAGTAGGAATACAAGGCCTCTCTAGTATAAATATGTTGTTGCAGATTGAATTAGGGTAGACAATCATAGATTCTAGAGATTGCATGCAACTAGGGTTAGAGTGTTGCACATTCGAGTTTGTAATCTTGAAGTCACTAAATAAATAAAATATTGTTATTTATTTTGAGTTAATTTAAGTTTCAAGGGATTTAGTAGTCCTCTTTTGGAGGGACCACTTGGAGAGGTTGCATATGAATGAACCTTTGTGTTGTATTTTCATTAGATATATATTTCAATGTGTTGTTTCTTTCATTTCTATTCAATGAATGTTTATGTCAATGTGATTATCCTTTCATCAACGTGTCATGAAACCATGGATGGCAGAGGAACTAACTATTGTTATAACTCAATGTGTTATAGATTAGATTTATTTTCAAATATTGAATTCATCTTTCTATTATAAGTCTYTCTATAGTAATTAAGTCTCAATTAATCTTAAACATTTCATCTCACATTTGGTAGCATTATTAAATYAGAAAGAGCAGTAGGGTTTTGTAGCACGAGTCAATAATCTGTAAGGCACATTGTATGCTTGGAATACTTAAGATAAATAATAGTATAACTCTATTGTAGTTAGGATACATATAAATCACGTTGTTTTTGTCCTCTAAAAAGAGACTGCAATACATAAAATTTTATGTAACCCCTTTTTACACATAGGGATTGCATAAATTGTGCACAAAACTTCACAAGTCTACAATTCCCCTAGTTGATAATTTAAGTGTGATTTCCTACGATTCAAAAACATTTTTTGCTACAATTCTTCAACTCACCTCTAATTTATATCTCTCCTCGGAGGTGGCATGTATATTTTTTCATAGTTACCAATATAACAAAAGCAAATTGTTAGGGAAACATAAGATTCCACTCAAATCACCCTATTTTGCATGAAAAATAAATAAATACAAAGTTTATTCTTATTGGTCTTGATATTCTTCATTCAATTTTATTATTAGATTGGGCATCATAATGATATTCAACACAACATTTATGATGGACACTTTCAAGGTAGTGTTGGACATTGTCGTAACATGATCCCTCTAACTCGTAAGATTGTTAAATATTAGTCCTCTCTCGTAAAGAAACAATTGATGTACAAAAATAAATACTTCTCTTCATTACATAAAGACTTGTAACTTAGTCTCACTATGTTTATTAAATTTTGTGGTAAGTTTGTTGACTATTTTTTCAACTATAGCTACTAAGACATTATATAAGAATGCATGGATAAAGATGTGCACCCAAGAACTCTAAGAATGAAGGAAATCCATCATAAATTTTCAAAAAGTCCTCAACCAAATCTTCAAATCCATTGTATGGTTTAGATTGATGGAACACATGCTAGCAACAAAGCTCTCGGACATACTTTATATGTAATGGATTTACAACAAACCATTTTTGGAGAAAAGCATTGATGTAGTAAATGTTGGTCATGAGATGTAACAAAATCAAATTGTTGGATTCGAAAACATCACCAACAAACTATTAATTAGCTCAATATGGTCCACACCATCCAAAATAATAATAACTTGAATCCCTTGCAAACAATAATTAAATATACCATTTTCTTGTCTAGTATTTTACTCAAAACATAATTGAATAAACCATGAAGAAGATTCTACTACTAAGATGGAAAATCTTATGTTATGACCTCCCACAAGAATCACTTATTAGAAATGAAAAAATGAGTGAACACACACTCGATGGATCCTTGGATTGCAAGGAAGAGTGCATCTACTATGTGGACCTCCTTTTAATATAGAAACCTATGAAACTCATGGCAATTTGTGAGGTGATTCTAGATGAAGCTAGCAAGGGTCTTATTCACATTGGACAGTCATTGTTTATAAAAACATTGTATGTTTCTAACACTATCACTATCGAATTTGCTTCTCGATGCTCAGGTTTGAAGCTGTGAAGAAATTAAAAGCTAGGGTTTGACAACAACGGTCTCAACAGTGCACATAGTGGTTACCAAAGGGGGCGAGAGTGTAACCCCCTCATACAAGCATGTAGTGGTGGACAGGGGGAAAAGGCCCACGGGGCGTTGGTTTCAAAGAACCGCTGACAAGCACCTCGGTATCAGGATTGGAAAAGAACCAGGAGAGCAACCAAGAAAAAAGGGATCGCATGGGGGAGGAAGTCATAAAAGCCCAGAAAGAAGCACATGAACCAGCAAACCCTAGTGGGACAAATGGGCACAACCCATGTAAACCTAAAACCACAATGATACCCAGGTTTATACTGGAATACCCACAAACACAACTCTATCAGGACCAGATGAAGACGCATGCACTAATTTGCAAATTCATGGGGTTGTGGCCCACGGAAAGAACATTGCGCAACTGGATAAAATATCAATGGAAGCCAAGTGGATAAGTGGAACTCCACCTGGGCTCGAAAGGTTTCTTCACAACAGTCTTTATGAACCTGGAGGACATAGATAAAGTCTTTAAAGGGGGGGGGGGGGCATACTTCCACGTCTTAGCAGGGTTGTACATGTGGCCGTGGAAGGAAAACTTCTCCCCAGAGAAAGAAACCTTTAAAAATGTCCTAGTCTGGCTGAGGTTTTACTCCCTACCGCTAGACTACTAGTTGTTGTACACCTTCGAAGCAATCGGGAACAAGCTGGGAAAATATGTCTAGACATTGGAAGCAACCCTAAAAGGGAGATATACATCCTATGCAAGGATCTACATAGAGATGGATGTGTTGGGGGCGCTCCCAGAAGCCATAAGCTTGGAATTCAGGGATGAGGAATGGATACAAAGCATTGACTATGAGTAGATCCCCTTTCGATGTAGAAGATTCCATGAACATGGACACCTAATCAGAGAATGCTGCTTAAAAAAAAACAAGAAACGAAAAATACCAAAACACAACAGGATGAGGATGGGTTTGTAAAACCTAATCACAGAAACAGAGAAAACAAGAAACCAAGCAAAGCCCCAACAGGAAACAACCTCGACGCCAGGACTAGACTAGAAGGAAGGGACAAGGCTAACCATGGGGAAGAAGGCAGAAAGGAACAAACAAAATCTAGAGAAACCAAGTAACAAACAACTCAAGAGAACACATATATTCCAAGCAATAAGAGGGAACAGAGAGGTAGTGCAAGTCCTATGGAAAGAAGCAACGAATATACAAACACCCCAATGAAGGAGGTAGATGGAGACTCAGAGATGACACCAAGTGAGGTAGGTATGGAAGATCCAGATCTTAGAGACATTGTGAAAAGGGAAGGAATAGACCTCCCGAACATACTTGAACAATGGGAAAAGCAGGGAGTAGACAATGTGCCAGTGAAGCAACTAGATCGTATCCAATACCTTTTCCTTCTGAGAGAGGAAGAAAAAACCATAGGGATCAAGCACATGCATGGCGAGATAGGACACCTGGGAATCAAAGAAGGCGAGGGACAATCACAGAAGTCACCCAAGCAGACAAGGTGGACGAAAGGAAGGAAATCAAACAGTGTATCCCTACAAGAACTAGGAGCCCTGTTGATCAATTCAGGTAAGATCAAAAAAATCTTCCCCAACTCCCCCCCACAAGTTTAAATGAATATTATAACATGGAATATAAGAGGCCTAAACATCCCACGAAAATAAAGAATCCTTAAATATAGACCGAGGAAGGAACAACCTGACCTCTGCAAATGCACTATAGACATAATGGAAACAATCAGTAAAAAACAATGAAGTAAGTACAAGGTTTTGGCAGTTGAAGGCCAACAGATGTCAGGTGGTATACTCACCTTATAGAACCCACACTCACTGACCCTACTAGCAATCGAAGCAATGAGACACACACTATCGGTTAACATGCAAATTATAGGTAACACTGAGGTGATTCTATGCACAAATGTGTATGGCCCCCAGAGGCTGGAGGAAAAAAGGAGAATTCTCCTAGACCTTGAAGAGCTACAGGACTAAGCCCGCAACCTCCAGTGGATCTTAGCAAGGGACTTCAACATCATCATGACACTTACAGAGAAAAAGGGGGCACTAGAATATTAGACAGAGACGTGAAGGATTTTTCAGCTTTCATTGAAGCAATGGAGATGGTGGAAATCATAACCATCAATGGCCAATTCACCTGGAATAACAAAAGAAATAACCACTACCAAGTAGCTACAAGGCTAGATAGATTCCTGGTGTCAAAGTCCATTATTCTGCTTGGACTAAATTTAGAGTACAACATCCTTCCATGGGGGGGTTCAGACCATTGGCCAGTTCAATTGGAAGCAAACTTCCAAACCACTCCAAAGAACAGACCCTTTAGATTTGAGAAATTTTGGATCGATCATCCCACTTTCAAGGAGAATATCAAACATTGGTGGAGAGAGGAATTACCAGATCAAGGGACAATGATAAAATTTATAAGAGACTTAAGCACATCAAATACAAACTTAAAGAGTGGAACAATGAAATATTTGGAAACATAAACCAAGAGAAGAAAAATATCAAGGAAAGAATGATGATACTCCAGGAACTCTGCAAAGATGAGGGTTACACAGAAGAGTGGAAAAGAGAAGAGATCCATATGATCCAGGAATGGGAAGCAAGATGTCGGAAGGAAGAGACTCTATGGCGCCAAAAGTCCATAATCGGGTGGCTAAAGGAAGGGGAGTGGAATACCAAGTTCTTTCATAGGACAACCATTGCAAGAAGAACACACAAAAAAATCCTAAAAATCAGAGATCAAGATGGGATCGAAAGAGAATCCCACAAGGAAATTGAAAATACACTGGTCAATCACTTCGTGGGAATATCCCAGGAACCTAATCAAGACAGAATGGAGGCCATACAAAGGATAACTTAGCACATCCCCGAGTTGGTCATCGAGGAACAAAATATCAATCTAAACAAACCCATAACAAAGGAGGAAATTGACCAAGTGGTCCAGGAGATGCCCAATGGAAAGGTCCTAGGCCCAGATAGTTTCATAGGGGAATTTTTCAAATCCTGTTGGGAAGTGGTTAAACAAGACGTTTATGGGGTGGTGGAAGACTCCAGATGCTCAGCTTCCATCCTGAAAGCTTTAAATGCCACAATGATCACACTAATCCCAAAATAAAATGAAGCAAGGACCCTGAATCGCTACAGGCCTATAGATCTATGCAATGTAATGTACAAGATAATCTCCAAAGTCATAGCCAATCACTTGAAACCACTCCTACCCACACTAATTTCACAGGAACAGGTCGGATTCATAAAGGGAATATAAATAATGGACAACATCATCCATGCCCATGAGCTTGTACACACACTGAAAAGACAAAGGAGAGGGGGGATGATAATCCAACTTGACCTGGCGAAAGAATACAACAAAATTAGTTGGCACTATATGGCCAAGACGTTGGAAGCCTTTGGGTTTGAACAACACTGGATCAACTGGATTGTCAATCTAGTCTCAATGACAAGCCATTCTCTTCTAATCAATGGAGCCCCAACAAATCCTTATGGCCTTCAAGAGTCATAAGACAAGGAGACCCGCTATCCCCCTTCTTGTTCATTCTTATGATGGAAGGGCTCAGCAGAAGCATAAAAAGCACAACTACAATAGGAGAATAAAAAGGCATCAAACATTTTGAAAACTATCCAACCTCCACACACCAACAGTTTGTGGATGATACCCTACTCCATGGTACACCAACTGTCAAGGAAGAAAAAACCTACAAAAGAATCTTAGAAGACTTTGGGGAAGCCTATGGAGAGGAAATCAATCAATCCAAATCCATGATCTATTTCTTTAACACTAATCTTGTAATTCAAAAGAACTTAGCCAACATTCTGGGGTTTGCATGCAAAATTCTCCCAACGAACTACTTGGGAATCCCCCTAACGGATAGAGCTTGCAAAATGGCAATGTGGGAAGGAGTGATCAACAAACTACAAGAGAGGGTAAAAAAGTAGACCTACAGAGCTCTCAACCTGCAGGGAGGCTTATACTTACCAAAGCGGTTCTACAAGGAATTTCGGCGTATATGATGTCTGTGTTTCCATCTCCCAAAGGAGTACTACAAAAGATAAGAACCATTCAAAGAGACTTCCTATGGCGAGGTGCAGAAACTAAAAAGAAATGGGCACTGGTAGCCTAGGAGAAGGTATGCAGACCTAAAGGCAAAGGAGGCCTGGGGTTATAAGACCCACAGATAACCAATGAAGCCTACGGGGAAAAACTCTGGTGGATATGGGTCAAGGATGACTCAGTACCATGGACAAAGCTTTGGAAGGCCAAGTATGCCCAGAGCATCAACGATCAAGACCGCATCCATTTCATGGGCACAAGGGAGGGATCAACCATATAGAATCTAGCATGGTGCAACAAGAACTGGATCCATAAACACAACTTCTGGGAATTCAGGAATGGTCAAACATCCAGATTATGGGAGGACGTGTGGCAACAAGAACCTAGAATGGAACATCCAGACAGGGAGGAACTACAACAGGAAATGATCGCGTAAGATAAAACAAAAATCCACCACTATTGGAAGCAAGGAAGTGATAGCGATAGATAGAGGATCTGGGATAAACTCAACCCCCAAAATAGAGATCGTATCGCAACCAAAACAAAAGAGGTGGAATAGGAACTGGGGAAAAGAAAAATTGCAGTCTCAGAGGACGAGGATCAATTAGGGTGGGGTAGGGAAAATGGCAGGGAATTCAACTTAAAAGAAGAACGGTAGTACATCGTGTACCAGGATGAGGAGGACTCGGTGCAATAGTGGGGAAATATTTGGCGCAACCCCCAATGGACAAAAGTCAAACTGTTCAAATGGTTAGTACTCCACAACAGAATCTTAACCTGGGAAAATCTTAGTAAAATGGGTTATATAGGTCCATCTCTCTACCACCTATGTCAAGACAAGGAGGAAACAACCAATCACCTCCTCGACGAATGCAGTTACACAACAGAGCTATGGGACTGCGTGACCGATATATATCACCAATCCAATAGGATCTCCGGCAACATCAGTGCAACCATCAACAATTGGAATGAGAGTTACAGCGAAAATGAAAGGGTGAACCTATGTTGTGAACTAACATCGGGGATGATAATATGGGAAATGTGGAAAGAAATGAACTGATGCATCTTCATGAATGAAGGCCTACCGGTCAGAAAGCTTAAGGAGGCAATAATCTCACAAATTTGAGAAACGGTGCAGAGCCGCAACTGCAAGAAGGAAACAATGCAACTCACTGACCAGGATGCCCGCATCCTGGAGATCTTTCACCTAAATAAAGGGCACAACATCTCAACAGTTGAGTAGGATCCACAACTCCAAATAGGAAACCGCAACTAGACCCCCCCCGTTGGGATTCCTCAAACTGAATTTTGACAGGGCGACAAAAGGAAAACTAGGAGTGGCAGGGATGGGAGGGGCTATAACAGATAGTGGTGGTAACATCATCCGACTGTACATTGGGAGTATGGGAAACTCAACCAACAATGCAACAGAATTTGGAGCACTGGAACTTGGCCTTGAAATCCTAAGGCGCGAAGGGATGAAAAACACAATCGTGGAAGGTGACTCCACCCTGGTCATCAACACGGCAAAGAGACTCCAGAATGGAACTAGAGTGGGAAAGGTTCAGAGACACTGGCGAATGGCCCTCTCCCTACATAAAATCTAGGAGCATCTGAAAAATCTGAACACTATGGAGTTGCGCTGGGTTCGTAAGTTAGCAAATGGCCCGACGAACAGACTAGCTAATGAGGGGGTAGATAAGGAAGGACTGGATCTAGACACTACCTGGATCAGCATCCCGAATGGTCAACTCAAAACAGACTACATCTAGCTAACGACAAAATACTGTGAAGGCAAGTTAAGCAAGGAAGGTCACATCGAGAAGGGAAGCACAAGTCTCAATGATGGGCATGTGGATGGGGGCAGGATATGACTGTCAAACACTCGGTCACCAATCAACATGCAGGATTAGCATCAACAACATGCAAGAGTACGACAACAATATCCTAGTGATAGAAAGAGGAGTGGAGAAAGCACGAGGGAAAGTACAGATGGAAAATCACATATAAAAAATGATGTAAGGCATGAGGGAGTGACATGGCCTAGACCTAATCCTCCATACCAAAGTACAGATACGAACAACATCACAGTAGGATCTCATACGAGCAGGGGTAGGGACCCGTATAACGATAAAGGGCGAATCATCATGATCATACAAACCGCAACCGGAATAAATATTGGGAGCGATTACCAATATGGGAAAGCCATGATTGGAAGGACAAGAGCGCAACAAGAGAAGCCCAATAAGAGGAATGACATCAGAAATAACTGCAATCAAAAGAAGTGCAATATCAGGGACTACCACAGATACAAGGACAGGGAAAAAAAGAACCCCAGTGAAGGGAGGTATAGGATGAATAACCAACAAAGGAGTTGTGACAAACCCAGCGGGATGATGAGAATGAAGCGAACGCACGAGAAGAGAAACCTCCTTGGAAAGAAAGTCCCAAATAGTCCACGATGGATATCAAGAATGGAGCAGGTGGAAAAAGAGGTAGAGGGCACCTTCAAAACTCTGGTAATGCCAAAAGGAAAAGAGAGCATCACCCGCTGGGAAAAGGAAATAAAGGAAAAGGAAAAGGTAAAGCATGGGATGAATTGGCACAGGAAGCAAACTGGGTTACTGATCTAGGGGCCACGCAGCCCAGGGAAACCCTATACCAGAAAATAGTGGAGATGGCATGGATAACAAAGATGATTATTGGTAAAGTGATTACAAAAACAAAAGACGCTAGACAAGAGGATAACAAGGAGCTCAAGAAGATGCTGGAAGAAATCCTGAGTCGCATCAGCAACTTGGAAACCATCACCAAATTGTTAGTTGAGGTCGATAAGGACCATAAATCTAATCTGGAGTGGTTGGCTGCTCAATTTCATCTCTATCTGCGCTACATCCACCACATGGATATCACACCAGCCGATGGCAATGGAGCGTCAACCCACATCAGGAAGACCCGCACGATCCCCCGGAAGAAGGAAAACAAGAGTCAGGCGTATGGCGGGGAGAAAAATATCATTGTCTTGGACTAGTGAATGTTTAGTTGAATGGTTAGTGCGGTCACAACCCTCTCGGGCTTAGTAGGTTGGTGTGGCATCTGTCTTCCTTTTATGTTAATGTTGATTTTCTTGTTAAAAATGGTTATGGTGGGACTAGCCTGGTTTCCCCTGGTGGTAGACCAGACCCTCTCCTCGAATATAGCAGTAAGCGTAACTCGGGAACCCCTAGTCTGGTTTCCTACTAGGCAGACCAGGAGGCCCCCCTTTTTTTGTATCATAATTTTCGCAGTAATATCAGTTACCTATACTCACTTACAAAAAAACAACACTAGCACTATCACTTGCATATATCAATCAATTGTAGTGGGTTTTAGAAGGGACATGGATTTGAAAACGTTTGGAAGTGTGTACACAAACAAAGGTATTTGTGTTGTTTCATTGTTACCTCATTGCAGATACTTCGTTTGAAAAACTAAAATATGTTGTAACAAAAGGCAGACCTATGTATATAACATATATATCTCTTTGTGTAATCAACCTTTGGATTGTTTCTTTTTCCTTTTGGGCATCTTAGGGATATAGGTAGAGACACTAATTGCACCAAAATAAAAAATAAAAATTCATGCAATCCGTGCCTAAAACAATCTCATATGTTGTAGACCTATTTAAGAATCAACAACCCAAAAATCAAAACAATTGTTTTCCATAGCCACTAATTCAAAAAACCAACATAATGGGTATCAAAGGGACCAAATGAAACTATAACATAACATATATACATTATCGGTGTAATATACAAATAATGTGTATATGTGTATGTGTTGTTACACTACTACCCCATTAAATATACTTCACTTGAAAAACTATAATATGTTGTAACAAAAGGAAAACCTGTGTATATAACATATAGATATCTTTGTGTAATCCACCTTTGGATTGTTTCTTTTTCTTTTTGGACATCTTGGGGATATAGGTAGAGACACTAATTGCACCAAAATAAAATTGTTTTCCATGCAATTCGTGCCTAAAACAATCTCATATGTTGTAGACCTATTCAAGAATTTGTTAGCACATGTAAATTTTTGTAGTTTTGGCCAAAATTGGTTTTTGCAAGGTGATGGTGCTTTTGGGATTGAATGCATTGTTCTTCAAGGTTAAGGTCTTCCAGTTCTTTTGGGCTAGGTATTTCTAGTTTGCCAAATGATAAAAAAAAATTGCGTGTAAGGCAAATTTAGCTCTTGGGTTTATATGAAGGATTTTTAAGAAGGATTTTTAATTATTTTAAAAATTTTGTTTGTAAGGCAAATTTAGCTCTTGGGTTTATATGAAGGATTTTGAAGAAAGATTTTTAATTATTTTAAAAATTGTGTTTGTAAGGAAAATTTAGCTGTTGGGTTTATATGAAGGATTTTTTATTAAGGTTTTTTAATTATTTTTTATTAAGGATTTTTAATTATTTTTAATAAAATATATTGGGAGTACACGAAGGATTTTTAATTATTTTAAAAGTTGTGTTTGTAAGGCAAATTCAGCTCTTAGTTTTATATGGAGGATTTATTATTATTTTTTATATGAAGGATTTTTAATTGTTTTTTTATGGAGGATTTTTTTTTTTTTTTTAAGGCAAATTTAGGTCTTAGTTTTATATGGAGGATTTTTTATATGAAGGATTTTTAATTATTTTTTATGGAGGATTTTTTATATGAAGGATTTTTAATTATTTTTTTTATGGAGGATTTTTATTTTTTTAAGGATTTATTATTATTTTTAATAAAAAATAAGATCTTAGTTTTATATGGAGGATTTTTATTTTTTTGATGGATTTTTTATTATTTTTAATAAAAAATTTAGTTTTATATGGTGGATTTTTATTTTCTTGATGGATTTTTTATGAAAATTTTAGGCTTTAAGCCCAATATAAGACAAGAAGCCAGCCCGGTATCATAGAAGAAGCCAAACATTACCAAGTCACATGGATTTTTATTTTTTTGATGGCTTCTTTTATTATTTTTAATAAAAATTTTAATTTTATATGGTGGATTTTTATTTTCTTGATGGATTTTTTATAAAAATTTTAGGCTTTAAGCACCTGAGAACATTACCAAGTCACCTGCCAAATTTTACAACACCAACTTAATTCCCTAAACTGAGCACCATATATTTTATAATAAAAAATTTAGGCTTTAATCCCAATATCAGACAAGAAGCTAAGCTCTCGAGAACATTACTAAGTCACCTGCCAAATTTTACAACACCGACTCAGCGCCGTAAACCGAGCACCATATATTTTATAATAAAAATTTTAGGCTTTAATCTCAATATCAGACAAGAAGCTAAGCTCCCTAGAACATTACCAAGTCACCTGCCAAATTTTACAACACCAACTCAACGCCCTAAACCGAGCACCAGATATTTTTAAAAAAATATTAGACTTTAAGCCCAATATCAGACAAGAAGAGAACATAACCAAGCCACCTGCCAAATTTTACAACACCAACATAGAACCCTAAACCGTGCACCAAGTCAGACAGAGGATCCTAGTAGGAAAACATAATGTGCACAAAGCATCGAATGACTATGTACACAACGATCAATATAAACAAATTACAATATGCTTTCTCTACCGATATGGGGCATATATCCCAGGCCAAAACAACATTTAAAAAAAACACTAGGGGCTGTGAGAAGAGCCCATGATGCCAAAATGGAAGATAATCGAGCGTTCCTGCATGATGAAGGTATATATCCCAGGCCAAAAAAACATTTAAAAAAAACACCAGGGGCTGTGAGAAGAGCCCACGATGCCAAAATGGAAGATAATCGAGAGTTCCTGCATGATGAAGGTATATATCCCAGGCCAAAACAACATTTAAAAAAAACACCAGGGCCTGTGAGAAGAGCCCACGATGCCAAAATGGAAGATAATCAAGTGTTCTTGCATGATGAAGGTTTTTACATCGCCAACAAACAAATGTTTGAGCACAACATCCACAAGTGTCACGAGCACCAGCTTTTATGTTGCAGGCCCTTCATATACCTGTTGAAAGAACTGTATATTTGGATTTCGGGGATGATTTTCTGGCAAGAGCATTCGTAGTTGGATTGAAGAAATTGAGCGCTGTAACTGTTGAGCAGTTTCCTTTCTTTGTAACTATTGAATTTTGAACAGTACCATTACCTGGGTGTTGTATCATCGTGTTAAAAGATGAAGAAAATGTGGACAATTGTTGCACATTAAAAGTGTTTTCTAGTAAGAAACATGTTGTTGCAATAGGACGTTGGAAGGGAAGGACAAATTTAAGCCTTATGGTTTCACAAATATTGTGTCACACACTCAAATCCAATTTGTCAAGAGGCATGGTTCATTACAGGGCATCATTGAGGAGAAACGTCATCCAAGAGTGCCAAATCATAGTTGAACAACAGTTATAAGAATGTCAAACAACACCCAAGTGCTAGTCTAAAGGAGTGAGACAAATAATGCCAAGGGATTCAACTCATAAAAATTTCAATTTTAAAACCAGTAAAATTAGCAACCCACCGAGGACATTCACAAATTCTCGGGCAATTGCAATTTTTAATTCAATTAAAGGATTGTGATTAAATTGAGAACACCAAATTTGATCTTGAAGTCATTTTCTAGCATAGTTGTTGATGAGATTACCAGTTTTGTTTTGGGTGCTGACATTGACTGAAAAGGTAGATTGTATGGAAGGACATTCTATTAAGGGAATCCTCATTGCGACATGGTTTCAATGTTTTATAAATATGGCTATGGAGTGACTGATACTGACAGTATGAACCCTCTATCAGTTCGTCATCCAGCAAGCCGACCCGTGCCACCAATTTTGAAGGAAACAACTATAATTAGAAATGAAGACAGATACTTATGGGTGAAAATCATAAATAATAATGGCTTTAATGCCTTCATCATTCTAATAAATGCTTAATCATATGTATTTCATCATTATGATAAATGCTTAATCATATTGATTCTTTATTACTTGAATTAATTATTGATCACTTCATAAATGATGTCTGAATAATGGTAACTGATAATGAGCAGTTATGGATGCAGAAGATTCATCAACCCTCTACCATAGTAGTAAATCTAAAACATATTTTCCATGAATGAGAAATGAGTGTGAATCGTTGACCTAGAATCATTGACCTATAATAGCATTGTGGATATCGACAATGTTGGACAAATATAGTAGCAAGGAAAGTGTTAAGCAACAAGCAATAGATTTCACAAAGTGCGGGTTATTGTAGAAGTTAAAATTAATTGTAGAGTTCACAAAAATCCATGGGAGGAACATTGAACATACAAGAGCCTATAGATATGGATTTAATCCACAGTACTCCTAACATGTAGCATATATTCCAACAAACAATATGGATGACATTATTTGACATACTTATTGGATACATCAATGCAATTACTATAGAGTTTGCTCAATAGTTGCACAAAATGCCATCGTAATTCGAGGTTTTTAGGTGGATTTTATAGAAAAATAAATTGTAGAGGGAACAATCTCTCCATAGTAGGAGAGTAGCGATTCAAGAGTAAAATGCACTCCCATGATGCCAAATGAATTTTTCTACGTGTTTGCGAATTAGTAAGAAACACAAGAAATTAGTACAAAAAGAAACATTGTTGAATCCATGGGACCATGTAGCTCTGTATGTAATGATATTTATCACCTATGAGGGTAGGGACAACATTGGGTTGGCACAACATTTTAATATTTTAGAACATTAGAGACATTGGAGGATCATTGGCATTCCATATTACTTAATGAAGTTGCTCCAAAGGATGGCTATAGAAGTACAATCAAGAACATAAGAAGTTGTGTCACACCATGGGTTGATTAAGCTATTTTTTCTCAATGAATTATGAAGAATACAACCATATGTCACATGGGACATGTTCATTAGGCATACTGAAGAAAATGTAGCATCAACACCATGTATTGAAGACTCATCATATGCTTTAGAACATGTGCCAACACTAGTAGCTGAAGAATCCATGGATGCTACAGAGCCTATATCAACTATTGTATAAGTAGTAGCAGAGTGTGAAGAAGGAGTAGGAGGACATCTCCTCAATTGATTAGGAAAAGACCTTAGCCCAAGCTAAGGAGCCATTTGATATTCTAGATTTGTAACGTCCCCGACCATCCACCTCTGCCTAGAAATGCTACCCAACAACCTTATATTTTCCCAAGTAGCTCTGGTATCATTTTGTAAATTTATGTGCATGCATATCTATCTAATGCATATTAACAACTATAGCATCTTGTTCATACATTATTCATGCGGAATTAACATTAAAGCATTCTGACACTATATGCATACAGACGACATATTCTAACCATACACAGATTAATGCGGAAATAACAGTAAGCCTACACATACATCATATATGATATATCTAGGCATTACTCATCAAGTTATAAAACATGTAAAATTACACAGCATACAATCAACAGATATTTTTCACTTGTATTTTTAATAGATGACCACCAATTGTGTGCATACCTTCCACGAACCTCCCGACCTTAGACCATGCCGCTCATCATGGTTAGCAACTGGTCACCCCCAAGTTGGGACTAAACTCAATCAGGAAAGGGATTCCTAGGCTTGGTAAGGGCAACATGAAAGTCGCATAGGTCAACAGTAAGGATTTTCTCCCAAGAGCTAGCTCACACTAACAACCTATAGTCTCTCATTCCCCGCATGCATGTCCCATCCCAGGAAGTGTGCCCCTTCTCTGCTCAACAATCCTTTGACTTCCCCACTTCCCTTCCAGGACTTTAGCAACAAGCCGGACAAGAATTCTCTGGGCACTATAGCTGCAGTTGGGCTCCCTCTGGGAAATGACTTCCCCAATAACCTCTCTCACCTAGAGATAGTTGCTTGTAGGCCTGAAAACCTGCTTTTTCAGTCCAACTTCTAAGTCAATTCCTGAAAATATGATGGCAACAACAAATCTCAGTAAAGAATAGACGATGGAAGAAAGCCACACTCATTCAAGGAACTACGTGGCTACAACGAACAACATTTAAGACAAAACACGACTCAACCAATTACAGGGTGCGTCGGGCTTCATAGGAGACACGCGGGATAACTCAAGTTCGACTGCAGGATTCCAAAGGTGCGTGCTAGATACATAGGTCAATGATGGATATGATGGAGAACTGGTTCAATATGTGAATCAGTGGGTGAATCGGGTAAGATGCAGACTTGCGAGAAGAAGAGGATCACAAGAATGGCGAGGAGGCCCTCCCAACGAGATGGATTTCCCAGCTATAATTGCATGCGCCAAAGTCGACACGTGTCTTCCTGTAGCTGCATGAGTTCCACTTAGCACTTATTCCCTTTCCAGAAACTTAAGACAACACAGATTATGTCAACCATATCCTCAAGGAAGGTGGAGTTGCTAGATGAGCTTCAAGGAGAGATCACCAAAAAAGGGAATGCCCCTTAAGTGGATTCGCCAGGAAAGCTAGAGAAAAGGCTTTGGGATAGCTTTTCAAAGTGTCGCTTATGGTTCAAAAGAAGATTCAAAATGCTCCCTGGAAACGACACCAAACTGTTATCACACACATTATAGGTTTGGAAAATCCCAACCCAGCCACCAAATGGCGACAACTTTGAGAACACCTACCCACTGTCACCTTAGGCAGGTATTCCAATCACTATAGAGATGATAGAATCACCTCAAGGGGGGAATCCCAGTGACCATGGGGGGAAGGAGTTGAAAAGTGAAGTGATAAAGGATTGTCCCCCTATAGGTGATCCGAAATCGGTTTCAGAAGGCTGTCAGGGCATGAAAAATGCTCAAAAATGAAAGTGCTCGGAATCCGATGAAACCAACACCATTGCATCCGACTCGTCTTCCTGATTCCGGTGGTATAATTTTTATGTCAAACAGAGTCCGTATGGAGAAGATATCACATTCTGTCTGCCAAGCCAAATAGGGAAAATTTTGGGATGCTGACTGTACCTATCCGTACAGTCCGTACAGGACACGTGTCAGTCCATACAATGACATGTGGCAGGTCTGTACAGGTGGCGTGGCAACACCAGGGGATGACACGTGGTAGGTCCATACAACAACATGTGGCAGGTCCGTACAAGACACGTGGCAGCCTCAGGCAGTGACACGTGTCAGGCTGATATGGACTTTTCGGCACGCAGATGGACCAATTCCGAAGTGACACATGTCACCACTGGAAGGGTGACACATGGCAGGGTGACGTCATCCAGTGATGTGGCAAGCTGACGCAACAGGTGACTGGATCGTATGGTGGATGACATGGCAAGGTACGAAAGTGACGCGTGGCAAGTGGCGTGGCAGTACGGAAGTTGACGTGGTCCAATCAATGACTGACACGTGAAGTGTTCTGATTGGTGGAAAAGGTGCCATGTGGCCTAGTCAAGGGCTACCACATGGAACCCGATGATTGGTTCGTCAGTCTATGTGTTAAAAAAATTTGTGGCTTGGCCGGGATTGAACCCACGACCGTCGGGTGACTGAAAGGACTGGCAGGGCTGGGCTAGCCACCTACCCCACCGGTGGTTCTTGTTAATATAACGACGCGTATTGTATATGAATTGCGCAAAAGGTTTGGGCGGCGAAAAAAAAAGGGGCCGGGGCCTAGCCCCACCCCTCGGCGCATTGCCATATGACCACCCGTTGACGTGATCGGGAGCACGGTGTATTTTGGCGCGGGTTATAACCTATGACCTGTGGTTCTATGTATTTACACATGTGACCGCGCCTTACAACATATGCACATTAGCCCAAACGGTTAGGTGGTTACAACCATTGTGTGGGGGTCTAATGTTATGCCCGCGGTTCTATTACAACCGACGTATGTCCGGGGGGTTTGTATATTGTGCGTAGTTTCATTTTAGCCATGGTTTATGTTCAAATAACCATATGAATGTGTGGGGTCATTGTTATGTGTTAGCCCATGGTTCCGGGACCAAGCCCATATGATCGATTGTTGGCGCTTGAGGGGTGGCCCGCACATAGCCCAAAGGCTAGCACGTGGCCACATGGAGTCAATGTGACCAAGAGAAGGAGCGCGCGCCTGGGTAAAATGGGTTTAAGCCCAAATTTGTAACTATAATATGGTTATAAGTGGGTTTTTATAACCACTTTCATTAATTTTAATGTAATTAACCCATAATTGGGAGTTATTGGGTTTTTTTAGAGCCTAATTCTTGGGAGGAAGTTGGAGATTGACAACCAAATTTCCCACTATTTAACCAAGGCCATGTTGAGGCCATTTGGTCAGCTTATGGAGCTTTTGGA
>ML817743.1:57797-68247 GCA_009831015.1 Picea engelmannii | reverse complement strand
CAATCAAAACCCCAATGGAACACTCCTTGATTCGATCCAGAGTCTAAGGGGTTCCATCGATGCCTCTGCATCCTCAAGGTCCAAAACCCAGCACACATAGTAAAACCAAGCCAATAGCACATGTCTATGTCAATGTAGTAAAACAACTTGTCATCTACCCATAACGCATCATAATCAAAGTCAAATGTTTTAATCACATAATAATCCAGATCACTTGCGAGCAAGTGTCCTCAAGAATAATTTTTCTCAATGCACCAGAGCGGGATGTTACATACACCCCCTCTTGGTCGAAACTTCATCCCGAAGTTTCACAGTATAAATGCCAAAATAAGTGTATCACAATATCATGTGTCTATCTATCAAACAAAAATGGAATTTGGTGGTGCATATCATATGCGTCCTCCCAGGTCATTGAGTGTGGACTATAATTGTCCCATTGGACCTTGACCTTCTCTATTGTTTGATGCTGTAGGTGTCGAACGTGATGATCCAAAATGTGGATCAGCTCAACCATGAGCGCACCCTTGTCTGATTCCCGCAAGGTGCTCAAGTCAAATCATGTGAAGGAACACTTAATCATAAAGTATCAATAGAGACGTGAAACACATCACGCATACGCCTCAAGAATCAAGCAAGGCTAGACATCAGTCCATAGGCCTCTCTTTTCCGACATATTGTAGGATCCCACAAACCTAGGATATAGTTTAGCCTCACCTTTTTTTTTTTTCAAACTGAATCGAACTCTTATGCAGTTTCAGCCGCAAAAGACTCGATTGCCACAACGTAACTAGGGTCGTCACGACACACATCATCCTAACTCTTCTGTCGATATTGCACTTCCTTAATCCTTTGTATTATTGTTTTCATTTTCTCTTCCATTTCGTGGATCGCTTCTGGTTCCACCTGGACCCTATCCCCAAGTTGATCCCAGCTCAAAGGTGTCTGACACGATCGCCCATAAAGGAACTCAAAAGGCGCCATATTAATGGTACTTTGGTAACTGTTGTTGTAAGTGAACTCCAGTAGTGGCAAGAATTCCTCCCAATGATTTTGTTGGTCCATCACGTACATGCGCAACATGTCCTCCAAGGTCTGGTTCATTCGTTCGGTCTGCCCATCAGTCTCTGATTGATACGCAGTACTAAAGTTAAGTTGTGTTCCCAAGGCCTCTTGGAACTCATCCAAAATCGTCCAGTAATCATCGATCCTCGATCAGATATAATCCTCTTAGGCACGCTATGCAGCCTCACAATCTCACTGATGAAAACTCTAGCTATGTTAGGTGCCTGATACGTCGTACGCACAAGAATAAAGTGAGCACTCTTCGTCAGAGTGTCTACTACTACGAAAATAGAGTCATGTCTCCTTGTCGTTAGTGGAAATCCAACAATAAAATCCATTGAAATAACCTCCTATTTCGATTTTGGAATAACGTGCGGTTGTAGTAATCATGTTGGGTGTCTATGTTCATCCTTTACCTTCTGACATTCTAAACATCTGACCACATAGTTGACTATGTCTACCTTCAATCCCTTCTAGAATAATAAGGGTTTAAGGTCTTCCCTCATCTTCATGACTTCAGGGTGAGCCATGTATACTACTCTAT
The DNA here is from genome assembly GCA_009831015.1 of Picea engelmannii. Taxonomy (NCBI): domain Eukaryota; kingdom Viridiplantae; phylum Streptophyta; class Pinopsida; order Pinales; family Pinaceae; genus Picea; species Picea engelmannii. Next base: position 66,641 of record ML817743.1, on the reverse strand, counting down.
GAGCCCTGCTTAGGATCATCATCCTCAACTCGTCATTTGGCAATACATAGATCTGAATTTTAAACCTCAATAAACCATTGCTATCAAATGAAAATCCCTCAAATCGTGGTACCATCATTGTGTTTTGTCTGATAAAACCCTCGACCTCTTTGTACCTGTCATAGTTACGCTATAAAGTTAGAATATTTTCATGTAGATTCGTCTGAAGAGGTAACACCGAAAAGATGTGTGGTCTCTGACTCAATGCATCTGCCACTCAGTTCACTGTTCCTTTTATGTAAGTAATATTGAAGTCATACTCGCTAAGAAATTCCGACCAACGTCGTTGTCATGTTTTCGGGGTCACCTTGTGTAAATATGTGTTGTAGTCCACAATGGCCAGTCTTTAGTTCAAATTTTTGTCCAACAAGGTAGTGTCTCCAAACCTTCAAGGCATATATGATGGGTAATAACTCCAAATCATGCATCACGTAGTTCTCCTCATGCCTTATGAGTTTCCTCGAAATGTAAGCAATCCTTGGATGCGTCAGTGCATACCAAGAAGTCTGCATCCATGTCAGGGACCCTTAGTATTGGTGTGGTTGTCAACAATTCCTTGAGCCTCAGAAACGCTTCTGCACATTTCTCAGTCCAAACAAACTTCTTTTTCTTCTTCTGTAACTGCGTGATCGGGTTTGCTATCTTCGAAAATCCCTTGATGAACCGTCGATAGTATCCTACTAAACACATGAAGCTACGCACTTCTGGGACATTCGTAGGTGTAGGCCATTCCATAATAGCCTCAACCTTGGCTAGATCCACGACGATGCCTTCGCCGAAGATAACATGCCCTAAGTAGTGAATCTTCGATTGATAAAATGAGCATTTGGACAACTTACCATACAATTTGTGCTCTCGCAAACACTGTATTACCAAGTGCAAGTGCTTGTCATGCTCCTCCATCATACGAGAATAAATCAAAATATCATTAATGAACACTTGGACGAATTTGTCCAAGTACTCGCAGAAGACCCCATTCATCAAACTCATAAATACCCCTGGGGCATTCCAAACAATAAGACAATAAACTCATAATGTCCAAACCTTGTCTTAAAGGTGGTCTTAGGGACGTCATCCTCCTTGATCCGTAACTGGTGATACACTAATCACAAATCAATCTTGGAGAACATCGTCGCACCCTTCATTTGATCGAACATATCATCAATTCTCAGCAATGGATACTGATTCTTGATCATAGCCTTGTTCAGTTGATGGTAGTCAATGCAAAGCCTCCACGATCTATCCTTCTTTTGTATGAAAATAACAGGTTCACCCCACGATGAAACACTAGGACGTATCAGTCCTAGGTCTAGCAACTCCTTCAGTTGCATTTTCAACTCTTGTAACTCCAGGGTCGATATTCGATACGACGTTCTTTCTATCGGTTCAGTCTGCAGTTTCATGTCTATGGAAAACTCCAACTCCCTTCTCATTTAACGCAAGGATCACGTAAAGCTTGCACCCCTTGCGCATACTCTTCTGTAGATGTAAGGAAGAGATGAACCCCAGGGAAACTCCCTAGTTCTGTCCTACAATCACGTGTCTCTGTCCATCATCATCGACCAAGCTCAACCATTTTGTCTTACAGTTGAGTATTGCCTCATACGATTCCAACCAATCCATACCAATCACGACATCATAAGATCCTATGATCATGACGTACAGGTTGGCCTTCATGACAAACTCTCCCAGGTTAATGATACAGCCTGTAACCTTTCCTACAACCTTTTTTTTGGCTCCCGAGGGCATCTCTACGAAGCTAAACTCATCTTGTTCAACTACCCTTACCTTAATCCTTTTTAGTGCTGCACTGGAAATGAAATTCCCAGTAGCAATGGGATATATTAAAATACTAAGGGTCTGGTCAGTGACGGTACCTGTTGTCTCGAGCATAATCGACTGGTGCTCTTCCTGGCGTTTATTCACAGCTACATGAATCCGATGGGCTTTGCCCATATCTCCCACAGTAGTGGGTCCGACTGATCTAGGTGCTCTAGTCCTCTCCATAGGGCAGTCGCGCTGGTAGTGTGGCTCCCCACATGTCTAACACCCATTCTTCAGTCCAATACTCCTAGTACCCGAAGTCGAAGATGAATTCTAACAATAAGGCCAAACTCAAACTTCTTAACCTTACGTTTTTGGGTAAATTGGTGTGGAGCATACCGAAATAGCTCCAAAACTGGCCTCGTACTCGGGCACCATACGACTACCTTGTCGCAAGGCATCGAACTCGTTGAGTTGACACCCAACGAATTCCTTAGAACCATACCTCTCCTAGAACCATCGCTCGAATAGTTCGCATGACACGTTGTCGATGGCCAGGTTCAAAAGGGGCAGGAGCGTCTTCCACCATAAAAAAGTGCTCCCCTTTAGTGGGAAAGCCACCATGTGGACCTTCATGCTGGATGTCGTAAACGAGAAGTGAGAATCACATGCCTTGCTCTACAACTATGATTTGATGACACTTCCATCCGTGACACTCAAGGATTCTAGAACTCATCTCTCTTGAGGTTTAGGAGGATGCTATCAGTACTAGCTAAAGTGCGTTGTGGACCCTTAGGGGCACCCTCTAAATGCGATCTCAAATGGGAACCCGTCAATTTTTTTACTTAATGTAATGGTTAATAATCATGGGTTTACTGCAGTGGAAAGACTAGCGATCCACAGTCGCAGGGTTGAACCCACTCTGATACCATATATAGCATCCCTCTTGTTTAGTTGCAACAACAAGCCTCACATAACAAGTGCAATTTTGTTTTTTGTGTGTGCGTGTGTAGAAGGGTAACAAGACATTATATTCAACGTCGCAACATGATGATGAACATGACACATGAAACTCACGCGACAAAAACATAATGACCTAAGAAGCACATCAAGCATCTCGAAGCAATGGACCACAAACAACCGACAAAAAATAAGTATGACTACCCGCCCATCCTACCCTGCAATGGTTAGGACCTCCAGGACACATAAGCAACACTCAAGCCCAGGTTCCCATTGATTTTGACCATTTAAGGTCTCAAGGTTGGTGACTATTTTGAGAAACCAGAAGGTGTCTACGTCCCACTCGACACCAGCAGGCCAAGCCTACTAAGATAAGGACAATCATCCTAACAACCCAATGCACCCAGGTTAATTACACCAACAACTAGAACCCTTACAGTGAGCAAATCCAAACACATTGAGTGTTTACAAAACTAAGTACCAACATTAATTAATAGTAAACAATAATCTCCCTCAAAGGGAAGCGTAAGCTAAAAATGACTTCATCAACTATCCAATCATTAATCAAGGAAAAAGGGGTAAATGGCCACGATTTAAATTGACGTTAATTACAGATCAATTATCCATCCTAAATTTAACATAGATTTACAATCTGACAGGAAGTCACCTTCGAATTAGTCACCAATTACAAAATGTATTAGCATTGAAACCATTTAGAAATTGCAATTAAGTCAACATGTTAATTCCTTTTGACATTAAGAATGATCTAAATTAAGATCTGACAATATATAACAATGGTACCGATTCATAGTATAAATTCTCTTGAATGATTAACATGATTTAACAAGGTGGAATCCTTAAGTGAAATCCTTTTTTAGTCATTAATATTAACTAAGCCATTTCTCAAGGTAGTTCCTAAAAGCATCATTGATAAACAAGAGAGTCCTTGGCCTTATTTCGTGAAATTCCTTGAAAAGTAAAAAGTGAAAATCTTAAAACAAGTGAGAAGGTTTAATCAAAACTTCTAGGAGAATTTATTCTTAAGAGAAGGTAATGAGTGCTTACCCTTGATTACAAGGTGAGTGGAACCATTCTAAAATTAAACTTATTGACCAACCCTTTTAAAAACCCAACTTTTCTTTAAAATTTAATTCCCTTCCATTGTCAGACTAAAAGTCACCATTTAGAATCATTCTTTTTCAACTAAACTTACCACTTTAGTAAACATTCCATTTCATTACTCAATTATATAAATAAAAAGGGGGGGCAATCTTTTATCAACTAATCTTCCATAATTAGCACTCATTCCCTATCTTAGTTTGCCTTTCGGTCAATCACTGTTAGCAAGCAATTGAAGACCGTCAATTATGATAGGTGGAGTCACAATTTAGCGAGGAAAAATCGTGAATACAGGTTTAATCTGTTGTAATATTTCACTCCGAAATTATTCTTAACGCTCTGCTATTGAATTAGACAAAATAGAAAATAACCAAATTTCTACAATAGAAGGGGTTAACCCAATTGGCAAAAGTTATGAACAAAGGGTTAAATTTAACATTGTCAACAAAATGGAAAAATCCGATTTCATTTCATAAATTTCTAACTAAATAACTGAAAGTAGACTTATTCAGCTCAGAACCCAATGTGCAATTGCTGTATACAAAAAGGAATGGATTGAGAGGTAAATCGCTGACTAAGATACCGGTGAAACTGTTTGTCAGAAATATATTGGTATCAATGCAAAAGGAATAAAGCTCAATGTTAGACAAGTAATGGAAAGGGGACGAGGTCAAGATAACCACTAGCATACCATCAATCTCTATAGGAAAATGCACCGATCATTCGCTACAAGAAAACACACTGATCATTTTCTACAGGAAAGCGCACTGATCATTCGCTATAGGAAGGTGCACTGATCATTCGCTACAAGAATGGATGTTTGTTCTTATTTCTAGTTAATGTTTGTTGAATCAGTGGAGGCATCCGTCTAAATACACAACACACTTTCCTTCGAAATGGGTGAAAAATCTACCTCGTGTTCAAGGTTAACCGACCAATGATAATAATAGAATCATGTTTTATCTATTGTTGTTATCATTTAAAAAATCACAATTAAGTATAATTGAATCACGTTTACCTATATTTATTTTAGTCTTGGAGCTCGCATGATCCATGAAAATAAACTATACCAGAATTAAAAATGGGCAGCACCTGGCAATTATAAATCGCTACTTCAGATATGTTACAGAAGCACTAATTGTTGTAGTGCATAAATAAAAATTATAAAATGGTTAATATTAGAGATCGTACCATTGCTTTGTACAATCAGTAATTCGATGTCAGGATGTCTAAGAAAAATGCAGTCAAAAATTTGCTCATTAGAAGTATCAATCACAATAGCAGAATTGCTTCCACATAATCATAATCATTGATTTTTAGCATAAGAATAACACTAAGTTTTATCATTAAATTCATTGTTAATAAAAGGTAAAATTCATAGTAAATAACAAGAGTTACTCCAATCGTCGGAAGGCCTGTAAATTCTGTGATAAAAGCGCTGGGGATTTCTGTGAAAAAACACTCTTAAAATTTAGTGATAAGACATGTTGTGTACAGTGATAAAGAACTCTTCAATTTCAATGATAAACACATGCAGATACATGTTGCAGGATGCTGGTCTACACCATCAATTTTGCAGAGATACTAATAATCTAACAAACAATTTACTAACGATTATTTTCTTAAAAACGCCATCCAAAGACCAGAGTATAAATTTTCCCACTCCATACATTAGAATTTCAGAGAACCGTTAATAGCTGGCCAACAAAATTACAAGCGCAGAGGTAAATTATCCATCAATACATAAACGTTGTGTAAATTTTTATCCATCGCTCCCAAAAATGCAGTCAAGAATGTAAAAATGCACATAACGGTAAGAGAGGTGCAAGGATCCAATGGGAAGCCATTGAAAGGATCACAGAGACTTTATTCGCCCAACACAAAGAAATTCCAGCAAGCTATAAAGTGCATAGTGGAAAAAAAGGTTATGCCAATGAAAAAGATTTACAGGGTTATTAAAACACATCAAGGCACAAGACACAACTGCCAAGAGAAACAACAGAGGTAGCTGACAGATGGGTTTGTCCTACAATTCACCATCCTCGCACAGGAAAGCGGGGCATTGAGATCCATAGGTTTTTTAATGCTAAGGCGATGATCGTACATCAACCTCCTAGCCTATTGCTCAGGCGAGGACTGGTGAGCTAGGGATGAAGGATAAACAACCTCAAGGTCACCATCAACTCACAGGGTGGTCATGACATAATGGAAGATGAAGGTCACAGAATTCAATCAACCAATCATCCAGCTAGGCTATATAATTTCCAGTCATGAAACTAGACAATCAATTTACCTAACCAAAACACATGCAGATCTAAATCATAAATCCTACAACATTCTATCATTCAACGAAGAAGCGTATCATTGCATGTTCGCCTGCTCCGAGTGTCATCCACGCGCTCCATGCCACTCCTACTCATTGACCATCGAGACTTCACAGGTACCTCCCAGCCAATGCTAGGGGTACTCTTCTTCCCCCTTAGCCCCTCAAGCCACAAAGGGGCCACACACACTATCTAGAGATTTCTCCTAGCTCCCATCTCGCCTCGCAAGGTCGAGCTACCACTCCTCTCCGAGCTGGGTATCCCAACTCCTCACAAGTAAATCAGTCAAGTTGATATTTCAGCAGTGTAACATTACGAAAACAGAAGATGATCTTTCATCCTTCTCCTTCCTTTATTTTATAGAGTTTCAAACTTCCTTTCTTTCTTAAAATCTCATTTAATTAAAGTTTTAAAAATAAATTCCTAAAATTTCCTCTCCGTACAAGTGTCCCCCATGCCCTACATTCCTCCATAAATTAATTTGTTTAATTAGTTAATTATCTTTATTCCCCTCACCCACCTAGAGTTACTCCTAGAATCACTCCTAGGTGTCCCTAGATTCCCTTACAGGTTTTAAAGGCTTTCCCTATTATGAAATTGCTAATTCTGTTTAAAATTAGAAAGCTCATAAATGTGGATTCTTTACTAAGTTGACTTCCCTCTTTTCCCCTTAAGTTCCCCCTTTTCCTTTTTATGTTACCTCCTTTCCCTAGTTTCCTATTTTTTTTATTTTCCCTCTTTCCCCTTTTACTTAGAACTCAAAAAGGCAGGTGAGGAATTTAACCCCTTTTTCCTTTTATCATTAATTTAGTATATTTTAAATTATCCAAAGATAAAATAATTAATTCCCTTTTTACATTTTATAACCATAGATTTTATTTCTTATGAATAAATTAATTTCTTAGTCCCTTCATGTTACAAAATTTTATGAAGATCATAATTATTATTTAAGTGGTTTTTATTTTAAATAATTTTTTTTATCTATTTTTTTAATTTTATTATTTATTTATTTTTTATAGTATTTTTTTTAAGGGTAGACAAAATTTTACCCCTAGCGAAATTTTGGACTTAGAACTTAGATTTTGTACTAGGCGACATTTAATTAGGTAAATTGTTTTAAAATTTCTTAACATGTTATTTGTCTTAGGGCCATCTAGGTTCATCTCTCTATCATCATCAACGCAACGTGCCCTTCAAGATGCACTAGGTGCTCCAAGGGTGCCACTCGCCTCATTTGTTCCTTTGCAGGAGGTGCCCTTCAGGACACACTACGTGCTCCAAGGGTGCCACTCGCCTCTTGATTGATTGGTAGACATCAATAACCCCTGGAGTCAACGCTCTGCTAGGTGAACTTGTGGGAGAGTAAGGGATTCTAAGGAATAATGCCCCCGCCTTATTCTGGGCCCCTTAGAATCATCGTGAGCGACTGTCGCAGTCTGGCCTCACGACATCGTCAGTCCTCTCGAACTAGGTAATCATTAACCTACAGTTCAAGCCACGACAGGAATACTAGTAGGTTGTGGCAGGGCTGTTGTCCACACCTCTCCCTCAACATTTTTGGTAGTCATGTGCGACCCCTTTATGTGAGTTTCATCAGCAAGCTATTGTCTACCTACATCATCAACAAATCATGTCAGAACATATGCATATCATATCATCTAGTTAGATGCACTAATATCATAGTAAAACAATCAAACCGCCAATGGCACACTCCCTGACTTGATTCAGAGTCTAAGGAATTCCATCGATGCCTCTGCATCCTCAAGGTCCAAAACCCTACACACTCAGTAAAACCGAGTCAATATCACCTGTCTATGTCAATGTAGTAAAATAACATGTCATCTACCCATAACACATCATAATCAAAGTCAAATGTTTTAAAAGCATAATAATCCATATCACTTGTGAGAAAGTGTCCTCAAGAATAAGTTCGCTCAGTGTACCAGAGTGGGATGTTATAGATTGTGTCAACATGTTGTACTTATATATATCGACATATTATACCAGTATATATATATATATATATATATATATATACTGGTATATATGTCAGTATATATACCAGTATATATATTGAACGATATATATACTAGTATATATGTCGGTTGATAAATATACCCACATATATACCAACATATATATCGATATATATACGAGTATGTATACCAACATATATACTGGTCAATATATATGCCAGTATATAAACCAACATATATATTGGTCGATATATATATTGGTATATATACCAACATCTATACTAGTCAATATATATAGACATATATAAAAAATGACATACCGACATATTATAACGGTATATATACAAATATGTATAACGATATAATGATATATATGTCAGTATATATACCATTGTATGTATTGGTCAATATATATACCGACAAATATATTGATCGATATATATGTTGGTATATATACTTACTGGTAAATATATATATCGACATATTAAATCAATATATGTATCGATATATATAACAGTATATATGCCGATATATATGTCGATCGGTATATATATTGACATATATACTAGTATATATATTGGTATATATATCGATCAATATATATACTGACATATACTGATATATATGTTGGTATATATATCAACCGACATATATATCGATCG
>ML817743.1:17285-27811 GCA_009831015.1 Picea engelmannii | reverse complement strand
AGCATCAGAAACAAAACTTGCAAACAATCAAGTCTTCAAAACCAGTGCTCTGATACCAACTTGATCTAAAAATGAAGAAGACTTGAAAAACTTGAAAATTATCGCAAGTGAATGTTATGTGTTTAAAGAAAAAGGATCAGTTTGCAACACATAAAATAAAGGATTACTTATGCAAATTACACATAGACAACAACATAATCATTAAACATAAACACATATGCACAACAATTGATAAAGGAGTTCACCCCTCTTATGGGCCACATCTCCTGGTCTAGCTTCCAATGGATCATTATTATTAATTTCTCAAAATGTTCTCAAAAACATGTCTTACAATGCTCAAACTGACAAACCGACTGCTCCAATGGCTTCCTAGCGTCCCAAAACCCCTGTCTAGGCTCTTTCGGCACCTCAATCGATCGAAAAACGAAGAAGTTAGGCCTCCTCAAAGTCTCCCTCTTAAAGCTTGTTATCTCTGGTTCTACAATTCGTACCCTTCTTCAATGAACCTGGCTCACACGCTCTTTTAAGCACAAAAACCCAGCACCAGGAGCAACCGCGCCAATGGTGCAAACCGTAGGATGGTTAAGGGCACGCCTGCCCCTAACCGCCTCGACACCTAGGCGTATGGCGCATGTGACCGTGCACTAGGAAAATGAGTGGTTAAGTCCTTATTCCCGTTTCAAACTGTATAACGTCAGCATGTTTTAATCCACTGGTCATATAACAAAACCACGGGTTATAACACCGCGCATTTAACCGTTGATTATGGTTCAAACCCCGCGCGCATATGTTTAATACAATATAACATATGGTATATATGGTATGCAATTACAATTTGCGCGTGATTTGGATTTTACAATGGTCATATGTTGTGGAATGAAACCACGGGTCGGGGCTAAGCCCCGGCCCGCCCCCCCTTTCCATTGAATACAACAATCAAGTTTAAATATATGCGCGTGGATGTATGAAATAAGGAACAAGGCCGACATAGTGGTTAGCGGAAAATTGTGAAGTCCTTACATAGTAGGGGAGGTCCAGGGGTCAAACCCCGCGGAATCCCATTACATTTTATATAACACATAAACCAAATAATGAGGGGGACACTTGGCGCCCATGGATTGGGCCACGTGTCCTCATATCATTTGCCACCAACCGAACACGTGTCAACATCCGACTCACCAACAATCAACCAATAAACAACTGCCATGTCATCATTGTACGGTCTGTATGGCCCTGCCACGTCACCGTATGGACTGTACGGACAGGTACAGTCAGCACCTAAAATTTTTGCCTGTTTGGCTTGGCGAACAGATCGCGATATCTTCTCCATACGGACTCCGTTTGAGAAAGTAAATATAGCGCCGGAATCAGGAAGACGAGACGGACGCAATGGCACTATTTTCGTCACATTCTGAGCACTTTGAAAATTGAGCAAAATTTGATCCCCTGATCACTATTTCTTGCAAATCATATTCAAGATCTTATTGTAATAATTCAATTTCTTGATTAGTTGTTTGAAGTCTTTTTCCTCCTTTTCCCATTATGAATTGTGGAATCATGCTAGCTTGTTGAAGAATAAACACAATAACCAAGGTGTCGGGTACAACTGATCATGCACCCTTATTTCAAACAACAACAATAATATTAGGGTGTCGGGTACCACCGAACATGCACCCAAAAGTTCCATTATAGCAACACTTGAAACTTTGTTCTCAAATACAAACTTTTACAAGACTTCAATGAAAGTTTCACTTTTTGTCTTCAATGATGTTCTTTGACTTTGAATCCTTAACTTTAACATAAACCTTCACTTTAATTTGACTCTAGACTCTCAACTTCACTTAAACTTTGACTCATTACACCCAAAATATTCTAATCACACTTGCATTTGATGCTCAATATTTGACTTGATTCGACACTATCAATTTTCCAAGATTTCATAACATAAGCAAGACTTCAACTCTCGACTTTAACGACTCTCATACAATGACTTGAATTAACTTTGACAAAAAAAAACTCTTTATATCAACTATTTATCAAAGACATCTCTTGAAAAATAATGATAGTGTGGACACTCTTGCATGATTGATATCTCTAATGTAACTTCTAATAACTTTTTAAAATATCACTCTGTCACATGTTAAAAGAAAACTAAACTCTTTTCACTCCTCTATCAATTTTGTAGCCCACTAATTCTTTTACTTTTTAATTCAATACTTTACACACCCAATTCTTAGTAGGTATCTTACATTATTTTTCTTGGCACCAACAGATTTCATTGTATTGTACCACTTCTAACAATAATGCCATGCTTCATGCCATCACAAAAGCCTTTAACGTGCTTAGGATTTCCATTCGCTCATCCTAAAAAAATATGATGGAAACTTGTACTCGAGCTAGTTCCTAGAAAAGTCGGCGCTGCTAGGCGTCCCTCAATCTTCATCATCTCGTTGAATCAGTTTCTCTATTGTAGGCTCTTCAATTATAGTTGGCTTCGTGATTCCAGCAGGAAGCGTAGGAGATTTAGCACAAGGATCATTGTACTCATTCTTTCGTTTCAAAGTTTTCCTATAATGACATCATCGCATCTATCGATGTGGCTCCTCTTAAATACACAATGGCTACAATAGTTCTTATGAGAGAGAAACTAACATTATTACCTCTTCTAACAACAATGATTATGAATGGACAACAAAGATAAAAAAAAAACTCTTTCTCTTGCAACTTGGTGGCTCTTTCCTGTAGGAAACGATCTGAGAAATGCCTCTTTTTTATTATGTACATGACTCATATAATGATGTCTGCCAGATTTAGAATAAATGACCCATCAATCTCAACAATATAACTAGTTCTATAGACATTTAAAGTGACACTAAAAAATTATTAATTGAACTCATGACTTTACATGTGGCTCTCTTTAATGGTCCGGGCTTCATAACAACAAATATTCTTTACACGGTAGATGGCGGGTTGAATAATATTGATATCATAAATAACTTCACTTGTACCCTTTATCTTCTTTACTTGTATTGTCGCACCATTTTCTCCAATGATTTATGAAAGTCGCCTTCTAGCCAATGCTTCCTCATGCTCAACAACAAAGCCCTGAGCGCAAGCTCCTCCATATTATGTGATCTCCTTGTAGCGATTTCCACCGGGATTTGATCACGACCCTCTGGATTGTGTTTCCCATAGAGTGATTCCTCTCTCACACGACGAATCTACGCAAATTATCTCAAAGACACATAGGACTATTTCACTCTCATCACACAAAATAATCTTCTCACTCTCTCTACTCTACACATAGGATTTTTTTTCTCTAATACCAAATGTAGGAATTATGAGAAGTAGAGCAACAAATAATGACACACATAAATCATCATAAGAATTCAAATATACACACAAAAATCACATTTTCATTAATGTACAAAATAATGATACATCTCTCTTACACACAATACATTTGTGAGGCCTCATAATATAGCATTGAGGTTCTCATAATGAGATGTCCAATATAGCATAATAATATCCACAACTATCTCCAGAATATCTCCATCCTAAAATTCACTCATTGTACTCCTCTTTGATCATACATAGACTTCTATAATAACTCTACTTACATTAATAATAATTTCATCATATAATTATAACAAGTATGAATATTCCTTCACAACATCGTGGACCTCTCCATCAATGTTTTGTTTCCATGCATGGCCCCTCTACTCCTTATGTGAGTTGGATTGGCAAGCTTAGTCAATCCTACATCCACTAATAAAAACCATGTCAATAATCCATATACATAAATAATACTGTAATCAATCATATGTCACAAGTGCATAAAATGAAATACTCAATCAAAATACAAATCACTCGTTGACTCAATCCAGAATCCACGGAATTCCATTGATTCCATCAACATCCATAACATGTCGTGTGTCCTGCACACTCAGGAAAACTCGTCAATAGCATCCACCAATACATATACATCGAATAAAAATAAGTCACAACACATCATCATCATCATGTATAATCCATAATCGAAACGAAATCACAATATATCATAACCAAATCACTTGCATGCAAGTGTCCACAAAGAATAAGTCAATAAAAGTGTGCTCAATAGAGCGGGGTGTTACAAAAATTTTGTTTTCATCATAATAAATGTTATATATTGTTTCTTTCTCAATTATGTTTGAGTATTTCAAAATGTTTGATAAATCATAATAGACTATTTTATGGTTCCTTGATGAATTTATGGTTAAGTAGTGTTGTTGATACTAGTCTTGGATATGAAATAGGATTGGGGTTATGGGAATTATATACCTCATTGTTCCTTAGAATAGTCGCTAGTCCTGAGACCTTAAATGGTCAAGATCAATCATAATAATCCTCTACTTGAGCATTGATTGTGTCTTGGAGGTCCTAACCTTGCAAGATAGGTTGGGCGGGTAGATATCATTGTTATCTTTACTTGATATGGTTGATATTGAATAATAGTGATGTGATATTCATATTTTTGTTGTGTAGTAATATGATGAGATTGATTGTGTAATTATTAATGTATGTTCTATCTGGTGTTTTAAAAAAAGAAAAAAAAATTACCATTATTGTATTGTAATGTACCAAGCCAACCACAGGATAGGCATGCCACTTCAATCCTGCTCTGGACTAATTTCAACTTCTGATCTAACTTTTAATTAATAAATATGCATGAAGTATTCACATGCATAGATCAATATTCATGCTACAACATAAAATAAATGAACCATATGTTGTACACAACAATAACCAACAAGCATGCATACTATGGATACAAAATTCATAGATAAATAAATACACAGCGAAATCAATACACATGTAAATGAAACCATTATAGAAAACAATTATATTTCATAAAACGAATCACCAACTGGCTGCAAACCAAGGAGGTTCCACCCAACTGTAGACACTGATGTTCCAAGTCTCAACAATAATGTCACCCCCGAACCATGGCTATGAATCCAGAAGGATGGTTCCAGACTATCACTCGGCTTGCCAAACCAGTCAACACTCAAGCTCTCACATGATTCTCAACACCCACAACAATCCAAAGTACACTAACTCTCTTCTACCCATCCTACACAACCCAAGAGAATCGACCCCCTTCTCTGCCATGCAATCCCTCAATATTTACATCTCCTTGAAGGGATCCAGTGCATCTAAACAAGAATCTCCACGACGGGACTCTTAGGATTCACAGTTGTGAGAAAATATGACCACATGTCAAAGCATCTCAGACATGCAGGCATTAATTCATGGCTGGAATACACCAACATACTTTACAACCAACAAACCATGGCTCATCTTGAACAATTTGTTTTCCCTTCCCAAGCCAAACACGAATAAGGAAAGTCGAGTGGGTGAAAGAGTGAATGGAGAGAGGATAGGGTGAAAGGTGTGAACAATTAACAATGAACCATGAGCGAGTGAGTTAATGAGCGAACAAGAAGCAACCCCCTCCACAAACCAAATATGGGTTTATGTAATTCTTAGCATTAAGGAACCACTTGGCCTTCCTCCCAAGAATTTCATGTAACTGTTATTCTCCATTAAAACAAAAATAGGTAAATAAAATATAAAATAAATACTTATCCCCTCAAACCCCCTCTCTTGTGTTATCATATCCCCCTATAACTCGTGTGCTTTTTTGTCTAGCATCCAGTGATGTATTTATTATTAATAATGATCAAACATTACATTTCCTAGGCACACTGACCTCTTTCAATTTTTTGGGCACTTTGGCATTTCATGGATTAACAAAATACATTATCTAATATGGGGCTTAAAACTCAGGTAGTTACATCCCCTCCCCCTTATTTTGGTATTTTCCTTAGTGCATATTCAAAACATAAAAAAAAATTCAAAATTTATTCAAAAAGTTGTGGGTATTATGCCTGCATGGCATCTTCATGCTTCCAAGTAGCATATTTAGGACCGTAGCAGGTCCACTAGACTTTTACCAGCTCTATAACCCGATTCGGGAGAATTTTGACTTTTCTGTCCAATATGCACATTGGATGGACTTGAAAGTCTTCCTTTGTCTCTACATGAATTAGATGTCAATCAATAACATGGTTAGGATCATGTACATATTATTTTAGCAAGGAGACATGAAATACATTATGCACATTCATGGAAGAAAACTATGCAAGCATGTATGCAACTTGCCCTATTTTGTCCAATATCTGAAATGGACTATAGAATCAGTTTGCTAGCTTTGTACAACTACCTAAATTCAAAGAGATCTTCTTGGGATTCACTTTTAAAAGAACATTCTCCCCCAATTTAAATTCTCTCACTGTCATGTTCTTATCTGCATAAATTTGTTGTCTATCTTGAGTTACCTTTAAATTCTGCTTAATTCTAACCATCTGGTCTGACATATCCTTGAGCAATTCTATCCCAAGTACAACTATGTCTGCTAGGTTGTCCCAAATCACTGGAGTATTGCATTTCCTACCATACAACGCTTCAAATGGGCTCATTTTCAATGAATCTTGATACATGTTATTATATGAAAACTCAAATAAGTGCAAGTAATCTTCCTACTTATATGGCTTATAAATCACATACATTATCAACATGTCTTCAATTACTCGGTTGCCTCTCTCTGTTTGTCGATATGAATGTGGATGGTATGTTATGATAAAGTTCAAATTTCTATGAAATCCTTTAAGTAATCCCCTCCAGAAATTTGAAGTAAACTTTGTATCTTTGTCTGAGACAATTGTGTTAGGTATCCCATGCAACCTAGAAAACTCCCTCATGTAAATTTATGCAATATTAGTTGATGTATGATTCATTTTTACAGGAACAAAATGAGAAGCCTATGTCATTTTATCAACCACGAACATGATTGAATCATGTTGGATTTTTGTACTAGGAAATTTAGTTATAAAATCAATGGTTACCACTTCCCACTTCTTCTCTGGAATTGGTAATGGTTGTAGAAAACCAGTTGGGTTCCTATTTTCAACCTTCACTCTCTAACATTTCATACATCTGGCAATGTAATCAACAACATATTTTTTTTATTTCTGGCCAAAAGAATTGGCTTCTTACTGCAGCAATTTGTTTCAGGTAACCGGGATGTCCAACATATGGAACATTATGAATTTCCTTTAATACAAAATTCCTAAGTTCTCTGGAACTATGAACATAAATTCTATTTGTATGCATAAGTAATTCATCTTCCTTCATATCATATTCTTTAATTTATTGTTGTACATTTTCTTGATATAAGATTTCTCTTACATTTGATTTGTGACAAAAGCATCTAAAATTATTCTCTTTAAATCTGACTGATGCATACTAACAATTGTAGCATGCATGAGATGTACTCTTATACTAAGCGCATCAACAACTTCATTTTCTTTTCCTTTGATATTCGTTATGTCAAAATCATATTCACTTAAAAAATCCAGCCATCTCATATGCCTGGCATTCAAAGTTGGTTGTTCAAAAAGATATTTCAGACCACCGTGGTATGTTCTTAATTCAAATATCTTCCCCATGAGATAATGCCTCCACATATTCAATGCATGAAAAATGGCAGCAAGTTCCAAGTCATGTGTGGCATAGTTCCTTGTTGGGATAGGGGTAAACCTAGTGTTTAACGCTTCAATAGTGCACCAAAAAAACCCTAACTACCGGCCCTTTCGGCAACACCTGTGAAGCAGATGAAGTCTCACCCGAGGTAGAAGCAGGGGGGTTGTAGGACTCAAGTGTATACAACCTAGCTGGGACACAGATATGTGATTACAACACTTTAAAAACGCACTTAGCCAATAACATTCATTATTTTATGAGTCTCATTCACATCACAGATTAAACCCTAATTATATATCAGCACAGTAGCAACCCAGATCAATTAATTTCAATCACCTAGCACATAGCATTTACTTAGATCTAACATTCACCATACATAAAGCACTAAGCATCCATAGATCTATATATCATGCATCAAGATCAGTGAACTAAGAAGATAAACATATAAACAACATGAACAATATCGCACAAAGCACATCAAAACACAAGATATACGTGGTTCACCCTAGTGTGGGGATACGTCCACCAATCTTCTTCTCTTCTTCTTTATTAATCTTCAAGTTACTTACATTCTTTTGCTCCTGTGTACAAATCCATAGATCCTAGCTTCGCAACTAGACAGGTGATCTGTGCACAGTGCACTAGATCCACCTTCCCCAAAATCAAGTCAAGGGACAGAGCCAACTCCTTCCTAGCACAAAGACTTACATAGTCTGTTGCACGGAGCAACTTACATCCACATCCTTTTGTACAAATCCAACTAGTCATGCACTAAGCTTATACTATCTTCTACATTACATTCCTTCCTTTATATACTTTTATAGAAAGGACAAATCATGGGTAAACCCATGGGCCGACATCCCTTTACCCATTACATAAACCATAAAATCCCAAAAATCTTGCAAAACAAGTGAGATCTCATGATCTATGCTCTGCCTGGGCGCTCCATCTTCGACCAACCTGTCGAAGTCCCAAAAATGGTCAAACATGACTAATGTTTCATCAACACTTGGTCGAGGGCCAACAGTCCCCCAACACTCACTTGTGACTCATCCCGAGTCACTTAGATCTCGGTAACACTGCTTCGAAGGCCTCAATATTATCTCGAGCTGCCTCGACTTCTTTCTTCGCCAGAGCCTCCTCCTCGGTGAACTCTTGAATTACTTTCATGGTGGCAGGCCCTTCTAGGCGCTATTCCACCGTCACAACCACTTGTTCTAGTTGTGAGCCTTGTCCTTCGATCTCTTCAAAAATCATGCAGGCTTTGTCCTGCACTAGCTGAAGTCTCTGTGTAACCTCCATAACTCTTCTCTGGATGGAAGTAACCTGTTGTTGAACTGTGCATTGTTCCTATAATATTTTCATCTTCTCAACTATAGTAATCATATTCATCTATGCTTGCACAGTGGATGATTGTTGCTTCGCCTCCTAGAGTTGTGCTTCCAATTTCCTCAGCGCCAGTTATTCTGCAAGGAGCTCATAGGTCTGCGCACTTCGATCACTTAATTGTTTACACTCTGGGGCCAATGCCCTGATTCTTTCTACTGCATTCCTTGTAGCTTCTTCCCTTCACTTATTCCAGAGTGGTATGTACTTCTTGGATTTCTACCTCCATTATTATTTCTTGAAGTTGTTGAATGGCCTCAACAAGCTTCCCTACTTGAATCTCGACAGAATGTTCATCCTTCTATTCCAACCTAACACAGAGCGAAGTGCTTTAGTCACTGTCTCTTTAACACCAATCTACTCTGTGAGCAGCTTGTATTTTTCTTTCTATATTTTCTCTTTTTCTTCCTTGAACATCGCCCTCATTTCATCTTTCTCCTTTTGCGCAACTCGAAGTTGCTCTAAGGTCTCCTCCTTTTCTTGCTTAATGTCTTCTGTAGAATGTTCCTTTTCTTCTTGGGATTGACGAAGTTGAGCCTCTATTTCATCTGCTAGCATTGATAATTGGGTTGGCTCATCCCCCAATTCTGCACTTTCTGCTGAAGAAGGAGCAGTAGGTACTGCACGACTCAAATGGATATCTTTTTGTATGTCTCTGATATCCTTCTCTATTATGTCATACAATGTTTCTTTCTTTGCTTCGTGTCTCTGCAAGATATCCTATGAAGCTTCTTGTAACATCCCGCTCTAGCGCACTGAGTAAAATTATTCTTTGAGGACACTTGCTCGCAAGTGATCTAGAATTTTATGATGTTAAAGCATTTATCCTTGATTATGATGTGTTATGATACATGACATGTTGTTTTACTTATTTGACGTAGACAGGTTCTATCGACTTAGTTTTATTGAGTGTGCAGGGTTGTGGACCTTGAGGATGCACAGGCATCGGTGGAACCCCTTAGACTCCGGATTGAGTCAGGGAGTGTGTTATTTGGGTTGATTTATTTACTGTGATATTTCATTGATTTGATGATATGATGTTGACATGTTCTGACATGATTGTTGATGATACAGGATGACGATAGCTTTCCAACTAGAGTCGCATATGGAGTAAAGGGGTCACACACGATTTCCAGATAGGTTGAGGGAGAGGTGTGGACAACAGCCCTTCCACAGCCTACTGGCACTCCTGATGTGGCTCGAATTGTAGGTTAATGATTACCTAGTTCGAGAGGATCCACGATGCCATGAGGGAAGACTGCGACAGTCGCTCACGATGATTCTAAGGGGTGCGCAATAAGGAGGGGGCCTTATTCCTTAGAGCCCTTAGTCTCCCACAAGTTCACCTGGCAGAGTGTTGACTCCAGGGGTTATAGATGTCTACCAATCAGTCAAGTTGGCGAGTGGAACCCTTGGAGCACGTGGTGCATCCTGAAGGGCACGTCGCGCAAAAGAACCGCAAGAAGCGAGTGGCACCCTTGGAGCACATGGTGCATCCTGAAGGGCACGTCGCGCAAAAGAAACCAATGGGGCGAGTGGCACCCTTGGGGCGC
>ML817742.1:69823-79881 GCA_009831015.1 Picea engelmannii | reverse complement strand
ACAGAGTTGTTGTCATAATGATGAGGTTCGTTACAAATAACCTCTCATAAATAGATATTCAATTATATTCAAAATAGGTTCAAATAGGAGTCCCTTTCTCTCCTATTTATACTCTCCAAGTAACTTCCTCAAGGGGTTACCTACTAACCAACTTAAACCAACTTCCTTCTTTTATGGCTAACCCACTTCTAACCACTTGTCCACTTACAACCACTTTATCTTAACCACTTTCCTTAAACAATCAATCCATAATTATTTGTGCAACTACTTTACCAAAACTTACTTAACTCATTTTGACTAATCAAACTTTTTCCACTTAGCCATTATTTGGTGCTACTAATTTACCTTTAATTTATTTCTTTAATGCAACCACTTTGAATATCCAATTTCTCCATTACTTTCTAGGATATTCTAGATAACTCATGAGGGCTATCCAACTTCACATAGCCATAACTCTCTAACCATAAGGAGTTCTTTGACATTCCACATATCACTGGAAAAAACATGACATGTAGTATCCATCTAGAATAGTTTCACCTGCAAATACACTGATCTTCATACCTTTATACCTAAACCAAACTTGAGTTCTTTACCCATACATCTGGAGCTACCGGACATACTCAAGGGTTGATATCAATCTTTAAGGGTTGACACCAAACTACAATATCACTTTCCAAGGGTTGACATCAATGACAACCAACAATCTAAACCCATTGTCCATCAATCTAAATCAATTCTCTAACACCCAAAGCCAATCATTGAATTCATGTAAGAGGGTGGGTGTGAGAAGTCACATCCCATAGTTATTAGGAGCATGGTGGATGAGTACAATCAGTTTGGGGAAGAGTGTAAGTCAAGGAATAAAACTAAAGAGAGAAAAATTGTATGGCCACTTGCATTAGTTTTATACAGTCAATGTTTTGACATGAAAAACAAGCAGCGATAAAAAAAGAATAGCTTAGAGTTGGAGAAACCATGGATGGAAAATTATGGAGCATATTTGGAGAAGAAGACTGAAGAGACGGGTTCTCAGTCTTAAAGGATGAACTCTTGTGTGAGTTTCATTGTAATAGTAAGTGATTGTTGTTGTTTGCTAGTAGTTTTTTAGGGACTAAGTTCTCAACATAGATATTCCTAGTTACCTATCCCATAGAGACCTTGACAAACGAATGAGACACCTGATGCACTAAGAGTAGTGAAGGGGTACATTCCTTTGGTTGGATAGGTTGAGAGGAAGAGAGATGGTGGAGAATTGGGATAGTTGTAGGAGAATACCAATGGGTTGTGAGATTTTTTGAGTTGTGAGTGGACAATGAGATACCACCCTCTTTTGTGAATTACTAGACCTAACTCAGGGGTGACTTATTGTTTAGATTTGGAACAACAAGTAAATAGTCGAGTGGAGCATCCATCCCAAGCAGTAGGTTGCAAAACTATTTTTCAAAGATAAGTATTTTATCTTGTTTCTTTGTTCCATTATGAGCTTAGTTCTTGTGAAATTTGTGTTCGAAAATGATTTATATGTTGATGTGCTAAGTCATTTATATTGCATTCATGTCATTTTTAGCATGTTCTAGATCGATTTAATTATAATATCAGATAGTAGTTAAATTTGTGTGAAATTCATAGCTAATAAGCTATAGAAAATTAATTAGCAAAGAAAAAATTGTTTTAATAATTATTTCCACATAGTAATGGTCCCTAGTTCAATTAGAGGTTGTTACAATCACCATGATGTTGGATATCATAGAGTTATGTAGTTTATCATGAGTTTTGGCTATACCACAGATGTTATATTTATGAATTAATTTTTATGAACCGATGTTATATTTATGAAATAATTTCATGAAAGTTGTGTATGGACTTGGCACAATCAATTTTTACATATCAATTAAAATTTAAGATCCTGCATCAATCAAGTCACCACGGTGTTGGATATCATAAAGTTATGTAGTTTGGCATGAGTTTTGTCTATACAACCCATGTAATATTTATGCATTAATGTCATAAAAATTATGTATGGACTTGGCACAATCAATGTTTACATCTCAAGATCATGCATCAATCAAGTTACGTGACGTGGGTTCACTGGTTAGACAATATCCTAACATGCCTATTCATATTCATAACCAAAATTTAAAATCACGATGACATTAAACAATATATTATTTGATGATAAGGAAAATATATATAGAAATTCCAATAATCATTAACATACACAAAGTCCTAAAAAAAACTTAATTCAAAAAAATAAATAATATATTAATAAAATTAATAATATATTATTAAAATTAAAAATAATAATTGAAAAAAAATAAAACTAAACATATATATATATATAATAAAAATAAAAATAAACTCTTTGATATTCCAAAATAAATGACTATAACAGGAACTCAATTGACTTTGACCTGTGAATCAAACGTCCAACCTGTATGCGTACAATATGAAAAAGGATTCCGAGAGAGTGTGCAAATCAATGATAGGTGTTTGGACAAACTCTTCTTTACTAAATTGTCAACAATTGGTAGGACATGACAATATTGTGTTTTAGGAAGCTTGTAACTAGCACAGTCATAAGTTACTAGTGGTTGGTGAACGCCGAAATAACCGAGCCTTGGGTACAGCAGAACCCTGTGTATTAAATAACCGGTGCGGTAATACAAAGTGGTAAGAGTTCTAAGCAGGAAAATCCCACCAAGTAAATAATAGTTGGAGTAAAAATCATGGCTGGTAAACATAGGCTCTTTAGAAAATGAAACGTTAATCATTGAGAGGTGGTAATCAGCTAGCCATCATAGTAAATTTTAAATATGATTAAGTAAAAGTAAAAAAATAAACATGTAAACGGATGTCTTTATAATAGTGAGGAAGTTAGTGGTTGAAATCACAGCCATTGATTTATTGGGACGACTAAGAATATTCCAACAATATTTAATCTTGTCCATACAAAACTGATTAAGTACTAAAAACATATTAAATGTGCCCATTCTCAATAGGTGTACGTCTTTCAGCGTAAAAATAAATTTTAAAAATTATTTTAAACATACTTTGTTTTTTTCATTAAGAATTAAAATTCTTAATACTTTTTTATATGAAAATATTTTAATTTTTCCAACAAAACAATGTTAATATTAATGTAGTTGCAATATACTTTTTCTATACGAAAAGATTTTAATTTTTCAAACAAAAAATGTTAATGTTTATATAGTTGCAATGAATGATAATATTTAACACGAAAACACTTTCTATAAAGAATTAACGAAAATAAACTATAAAAAATGTCAAAATATATTTCAAGTTTATAGACAAAGTTACCGAGCAAATTGAAAAAGAAAGAATTAACAACGGAAAGAAATTATGAAAAATCTCAAAATATATTACAAGATTATAAACCAAGCAAAGTGAAAAAGAAAAAAGTTAATATACAAAGCAATTTAGCACACATGGTTATGCATCCCTTATTACAATGCCAAAGGCTAAACAATTATAATATGTAGAAAAGAGATAGAGAAAGTTCACCATTTCTATAGTTAGTTAAAACATGGTCTTGTAAAAATGATCTCAATACTTTATATCAAGCTAGCTCATTTTTTTTCCTTTAAGGTAAAGGCAAATCTTATAAATAAATAAAAATAATCACTTATATTACATAAAGGATAAGCAATTATAATATGTCAAAAAGAGATAGACAAAGTTTACCATTTTCATAGTTAAAATAATAAAAATAATCACTTATATTACATAAAGGATAAGCAATTATAATATGTCAAAAAGAGATAGACAAAGTTTACCATTTTCATAGTTAAAACATGGAAAAATTTTATAAATAAATAAAAATACTCAATTATATTGCATAAAGGCTAAACAATTATAATATGTAGGAAAGAGATATACAAAGTTCCCAATTTCCATGGTTAAAACATGTTCTTGTCAAACAATGATATCTTGTAACGATAACAACAATATTATCTCAAGCTAGCTTATAAAGACAAATCCCTATATATTAATAAACTAAAATAATTATCTTGTTGTAGGAACATAAATTTAATTAAGCCTAATAAAATTCATACAATTAAACATAAAATTTCTTTCAATGCATAAGTAATTCATTAATCATCATATAAGCATATAATATTAAGCAGAAATTAAATTTATCCACAACATGAAAATAAATTACATAATTATCACATAATTCAGCAAATTCATAAATAAAATACCTCTTCCCGATGCTAAACTCTTTCTTATTTGGTTGTCCTCTCTGCTGCTTTGCTCAGCCTACTGCTTTGACCAAACCCTGCCCAAACCTGTCCGGCTTCCTAACTCTAGGATACCGTAAGGAATCCTGGCCCCCGAGCCCAAAACTCCCAGCAACCTAGTGGCCCCTGCAATGGTTCACCAAAACTCCCAAAACCAAACTCCCCCAAAACCAGAAAATATCCAACAGCACGAATACAGTCCTCTCCTCCCAATTTTTCATAATCCTCTCCCGTAGGACTCTTTCCCATCATATCTCCCCCCATTCACCGACTTACCTTATCCTCCCCTTCATTACCTTATCCCATTCCTTTGTTACCTTATCCTTCCACCCCATGCTTCATTCCCAGGGTGGACCTCTATCCCGAAGCTCACCAGGGTGGACCTCTATCCTAGAGGACATCTACCCTTCTACCCTTATCACAACAGACCAACATGTACAAACTCTACCCCATGGAAAAAAACACATGTCCTTAACCATTAGACTCACTCAAGTTGTACAACCTTCCTAACCGTCTTACTACCCAAACCTTGATTTAAACAAGAAACATTTTCATAAATTTAAAACAAGTCAAGAAATTCTTCCTATCACATGTGCTACAGAAAATTAAATCGAATAAGTGTTGAATCGTTGTTGCTTAAGTCCAGAGTAGATCCCATAGCTGCAGTGGCTCTACATTGTCTACGACAGTTGGGCTTGGGCTCCTATCAGTGTCTTGTCTCTCTTGCACTGACGTGTTGTAAAAATTAGGATCGGAAGCTTCATGACATCCTGTAATGAGGGTAAAAAGATTAACATATTGCAGAATCATGTTAGTCAGCGCTGCTTCTGTGGAAGCCAATTTGTGGAAGACAAATTATTAACAACCAAGACATACTCTAAATTTCAAATCGAGGTCAATAATGGCGATTCCTCTACTGAACAAGAAGATTGTGAAGAACCGCATCAAGAAGTTTATAAGGCCTCAAAGCGACCGCCACATCTGTGTTAAGGAGATTGTGCCGGCTGTAGCGGAGAACGGCAAGGGAAATGGCGCGGCGGCCAAGCTGCCAACGTTCTCTACCCTGAAACCCCATTTGATTGTGGAGGCACCGCATGCTGCGGACGCCATAAGTTTCTACCAGTGCGTGTTTGGGGCCGAAGAGATTGAGAAATCTCACCACTCTCAGCGTAAGGCCGACCAAGAGCTCCCTCTCATCCTTCACGCCCATTTGAAGTTCGATTCTGCGGAGGTTATGGTCTGTGACAAAGCCGAAGAGGTCGGGGCAGAACTAGCATCCGGAGTAGAGGAAACTGAGGAGGATGGCGCCGACTCATTCTCTGGCGAGAACGAACCAGCGATTTGGGACCGGATCAATGTTGAGAATAGGCGGAGGGTGCGGCAAGTACTAAACCCTAGCCGCCGCCGCCTTCCTGACCTAAAGATTGGAAGCCAGTCAAATAACAAAGACCTCAGAGTTCTTCGGCTCTTGGGGGATTCTCCGCCTTTGCTCTGGTGCAGAAATCTAGTTAAGAGGAATGCAGGACCGAGGATTCACTCGAAATATCGTGGCAAGACTAGCTCTGAAACTACGACAAGCTTCCCCCTTTTTATAAAGACCATTGTCGGATCTTCTATCTGCTTGCAAGCTCAAGACTCAGTTTCCATTTTTGAACTCAAAACCCAAATCCACCAAGCTACAGGTATTCCGCCTGGATTCCAAAGACTAATCTTCGAAGGACGACAGCTTGGAGATGGCTCTCTGCTACGGGACTACGGAAATCTAAAAAACGTAACCATTTCTCTCACTTCTCGGTTGCGTGGAAGAGCGCCCTCAACCACTCATCCAAGCTCTTACAAGCAGGCCGTGAAATCGGGAACTTCCGCTCCTTCGGGGTTCAAGGCTGAAGCTTCAAAAGTAAATGAGCCCTTTGGATCTGCCTTCATTGTGGAGCAGTGCGCAAAACCTCCAACAGCAGAAGTCGAAGATCCCCAAGTCTATGGCTACGCCTTTCTCTGCTAGGCCAAAGCCCTCATTTGCCGCTTCAATGGACTTTGGCCCTCGGCCCCTGCGCTAAAGGAATGGGTTAACAAGACCTCGTCGGAGGGGCATGAGTTGTTCTTCTCCTCCAAGGGGTTCTTCATCGTCAACTTCTCCACAGAAGCCGAATGTCAACGCGTGCTAGAGCAAGGTCCTTGGTTCTGGGGCAGATCTGGACTCTCCATCCAGCGATGGTTCCCAGAATTCAATCCACTGACTATGACAACGATGACTACACCGGTATGGGTAAGACTACCCAATCTACCCCTGCATTTCTATTCTGCATCTTTTTTACCCACACTGGACAATGCATTGGGTAGATTTATCAAGATAGACACACACAGAATAACAAAAGGATTCGTCACTTTCGCCCGCCTATGCGTTGAAATTGACCTCAGTCAAGGGCTTCCAGATAGGATTCTTATAGACTGGGGTGACGAAGATCCTTTCATACAGATGGTCAACTATGAGAACACTGCCTTCAGATGTCGCTCCTGTCAGCAAACAGGGCACCTCCAAGCAACTTGTCCTCTTTCCCCCATCCCTCCCTCAACTTCGGGAGCACAGAAAAGAGCCAATGGTTGGGAAGGACCAAAATCTCACAGAAGTCGCCCGAACCCTTCCTCCGACAACAAACAACATCACAAAGATGCTCCAACTCCTATGCTTTCCTCAAGTCCTTCGCAGGCCCCAACTCTCACTCAGCAGCCAACCGTTGACCCAAAACACCAGCCTGCAGCCTCGGCACAAAATCCTGCAGACTCAGAAGTCGTGATTCCAACTCCCGCAGTTAAGTCCTTGCACCCACCTCACGAAAAGGGGGAAACAACTGACACAATCATGATCACAGCGTCGCTCCTAGGGACTCAGAAGCGACCTCATGAATCAGACAACTCAGACAGCGACAAAGAAGCACCCTTGAATTCAGTGGCTCAAGATAATGACACTTCCTTAGACCATCTGGCTTTGGTGGTAAAAGCTGTTGAGCCTACCAGCTCCTCTGGTTGGATTGATGTTCGTAAAAAAAAAGGTAGAAAGGATCCTCCCCGGCCAACACAATGATCCGGTCCTTTCTCCTTATATTGTAATGTCTCATCTTGCTTTGCCCACGCGCTCTATGGGGCTCCCTTTTAGCATAGGCTAGTTTCAAATATGAGGGGTCTTCTCCCTTCAGCAAATCAATGTATCACTTTGCACTTTTTCATTGATTGAATAGAATGATTCTCCCCTTTCTTACTTTTAAAAAAAAAAAAAAAAATTCAAATCAAAGGAAAATTTAAGGGAGAAAAATAAAAGCTCGATGGATCCTTTTCCGGCCGTCAATTGAATCCGCGTACACACGGCATACTTGAAAATATATGGAAAAACAAGGCGTTCGAGTGCCCTGTATCAGCGGGAATCGATGGATGAAAGGAATTGATGGATGAAGAACTTTTGAAATGCCAATTTACATGTAGTAGGAGAATCCGATAGATGAAGAATTATTGATTTGTGATTTGAAAAACCAAAAAAGAAAATCAAAAGGACAGATTTGAAAAATCTTGCAGTAAGATTTTTGTCGGATGTGGTCATGGTTTCGTCTCAGTGGGACGCAGTCTTCCAAACGTCATTAAATTCGAACGCAGAAAATCTTATAAACGTCATCTTGCAGTAAGGTGTAAGGTTTATCTTGATGTGGACATGCTTTCGTTTCAGTCGTACGTAACCATAACAATAAAATAAATTAATAATAATATTATTATTATTATTATAAAAAAAATAATATAAAATTGAAAAAAATCTTAATATTTTTTTTAATTTTAAATTATTAAGTATTAATCAAACCCATATGTTAAATATAAATATTTATTTTTGAATTCAATACACAAAATCTAATGTGTTACGGTTTTAATCATATTCAAAGCCACCATGACATATACCTGCAGAGCCACAAGTCACTCTTGGGAGCCCTGGGCACAACAGAACCCTGTGTATTAAATAACCGGCGCAGTAATACAACGTGGTAAGAGTTCTAAGTAGGAAAATCCCACCAAGTAAATAATAATTGGAGTAAAAATCGTGGCTGGTAAATTTTTAGGCTCTTTAAATCATTGCTCCACATGGGACTGTATAGTAAACATGCACAGTCTTTTATGTTCGACACCAAAACAATTCTTTTATATCTTTCTTATCAATTAAATTTTAGTGGACGTTAATCATCATTCAATATGTCCACATCTAAAAACATGGTATTTATTTTATTCAAAAGTTAAAGGCGACTTGTAATTAATTGAGATCCTCTGTAATATTCAGAGCAAAGAAGGGGCTCACTAATGGAGAATAAATAGGCAATACATCAGAGGTATTTCCTATAAACTAATGTGTATTAGTCTCTCAGATGCAGTTTGGTGGTTGATGCACACACCATTACAGACACTCTACTCCATTATTCCATCTAATATATGTCAATTTTGTTAATTTTTACTATATATATATTCTCCACGTTCCTTTTCTGTCGAATCAGGTCGAAACCATTATTAAATTTGGAGGATATAAAATTTGAAGAATGAACATCTGAGGATCATACCAAATTCACTCCATAACAAGCCCAAAGGATTCAATCCTGAAACTTGCGAACCTTGGGCATGATTTAATCATTGTGAGCATCCCATAGCGACGCAATCGGCAAAATTTCAAATGGATATTTTGTCAAACATTTAGCACACCACTGCAACATTCCATTCAACAGTTCACATTCTCTGCCCATAATTATCAGAGCTCAATTACACCAGTCGATCATTACGAGAAGAGAATATGAACTATTGAATTGAGTGTTGCATCTATATGCTAACTTTTCTAAGAAAAGCCCAGATGAGAATTTTGTTATCCTCGATGCTCCCAACGATGAATTCATGCATAAGCTTCACAAGTTTTAGTTTTTAGGCCTTTAGGTTTGTTGTACAGTGAATTTGGTATGGTTATGGGATGTTCAATGTTCAAATCTCATGAGTAAGGAAAATATCCAATCAGATTTATCTATCGAATCTAGCGGGAATGCAAGTTGGTTTCCATTTAGAATAGCGGGAATGCAAGTTGGTTTCCATTTAGAAAACCCATGTTTCAATCATCACACAAGAATTCCATCTTTCTCAAAGCATGGTGGTTGATCCATATAAATATCCCTAATAAGATCATCATGTAATAAATTACTATTAGCATTCATTTGTTGTACCTCCCATCCAAAATGAGCAACAAGTAAAAGAATAAATCTAATAGAATCCATCTTTGCAAGAGGGGAAAGGGTTTGAAGACGGGAAAGGGTTTGAAGTAGTCAACACCCTATTACTAAGAAAACCTTTTTCTACCAATCAATATTTATTCTTCCTAACATCACCTTTAGATGTAAATTTAGTCTAGTAGAAAGATCAAAATTTTGCCGCATTTTTTCCTTCCAGCTAGAGACTATTCTTTAGCCATAACATTCTCCCATTTTGGTCAACTATGTGCATCTACTTATGTATTGGAATCACATTCCTTTAGCATATGTGCTAATAAGGAAATTGTTCCACATTATTTATATCCTCTTGTGTTTTGTGTGTCATTTATATTACCTATATTGTTCAACATTAGAATCTTTGATAGTCTTAGTCACCCATTAATGAAGACTAAGGTTCCATATAGAATAAGTTCCTGCATCAAATTAACCATGAGAGTCCATAGTCAAAAGATCAAGAAATACATTGCTTGCATTCAAGTATGTTGTAGAAGTTTTACTACAAGCTAGGTATATCATGTGATTT
>ML817742.1:56268-69044 GCA_009831015.1 Picea engelmannii | reverse complement strand
AACACCCTCAACAAAAACAACAAAACCATTTTTAATATCCTTCATAACAATCCTATTGAGACAAAATTCAACTCTCTTTCTAGTTTGGGTTAGTTTTGGTATAGACAACACATTGGCACTCAAACATTATACATGATACATATAAATGATCACACGATTTTGACGTTAAATCCTATACCAAATAGTAATATTAAGTGCATAATTATCTGCAAAAAATATTTCTTCTTTTGTAGCTTTTCTTAATGAAGAAATGAGAGAAGCGTATTTAGCTATATGATGGGTAGAACCAAAGTAGAATATTAAATTTATTTTGGAAAAGTGAGCACGTATTTTGTAGAATAACTAACAAAGAAATTGAATTTATCTCCCTTACCTTTTGAAAGTTGATGTTGTTGGTCAATTAGTCGACTAATCGACACCTTGCAAAAATATTCTTGATCTTAAACTCAAGATATTTGATCTTATTTCAACAAAACTTCTCGATATGTCTTGTCTTTCCATGGTATCAATGAATCCTCTTATTGATCTTACTTTTCTTAGTCAATAATTAATCATTGTTGGCATAGGGGCAGACCTAGGGTTCAAATCTAACAACACACCAACAAGCCCTAACTATTGGCCCTTTCGGCAACACCTGCGAAGAAGATGCAGTCTCACCCAAAGTAGCAATAGGGGGTTGCAGGACACATGTGTCTACAACCAAAGGAAATACAAAGTGGATCCAAGGAAAAAACACACAGCATCCTAGTTATTCTCTATCTTCTTTAAGTTACTGTGTGAACTATATCTCAGATCTAACACAATGATGCAATAACATAGAAAGAGAAGGAAAGAGAACACAACATCAATCACACAGAACAACCAGATATACATGGTTCACCCTCTCCCTAGGGCTATGTCCATAGAACTGTGTTTCTTGATATTATAGGAAAACATACAGTTATATCTACGCTCTTAGCTTGTAGATCTCTCTCTCTTTCTCTCTCTTTCTCTCCCCGCCTTGCATACTCAACTGCAGGGTTGATCTTCGCACCCAGCTAAAGATCTTACAATACCATAGTGATATCACATGAAACACTTCACTCCCTTACAACAATACCAACTCTCAACCAACAATAACAACAACGCCCAACACTGAACTCACAACAATGAAAAACAAACCCCTCTTCTCCCATATAGGTTCTTATTTACACATTACAATATCTCTCGGACATCCTTAGGTCGAAACCTAGGTGCCAAAACCCCTAATACCAAAACCCTAGGTGTTTAAAACCATAGGTCCAGTTTGAACCGCATTTTTCGGGCTTCACCAGCCTGTCTTTCCATCTTTCCCGTGAGGTGCTCCAAAGCATCCATTGGTGGATTTTTCCTCTTGCTGAGTTGTCCACAACCTGTCCTCCTTGCCGATCTGTTCTCCTCGGTCTTCTCGTCCAATGACTTGGTTTCCCTTACTTCGCTCCTTCTTTTCTACTTATTTGACCACTTTGACCCAGTCTCAGTCAATGTGTCTTCCGCACAGTTCACACTTCGTCTTTTATTTTCCTTTTTCTTCACTTTCTTCCATAACCAAGGGCCAACAGGCCCCCAACACTCACCTGTGACTCGTCCCGAGGCACTGTAGTTCTGAATCTTCTATGTCACTTCGACTTCCGACTGCGTAGTGAAGCCTTTGTTTTCTACTCTATTCTCCCTTCCCTATGCAAATTGTATTTTCTATGTCTGGTACCCAGTTTCAACTGAACCTGGTACCTAGAACCTTTTCCTTCAGCTTCTACCAAGAGTTGTGAGGTAGCTAGTTGTCATAGTACAATTTCAACCAGCTCCCATTCACCAATCCTTCCTTCCATTCTCCATTCAAAGTATTCAACTGTGCAACTCCTCCTTCTGTAACAGAGGCCACCTCATATGGCCCCAACCAATGTGTTCTGAACTTCCCTGGATGCTTCATGAACTTATTTTCATATACCAATATCAGATCTCCTTGCTTAAAGGCTTTCTTCTTGATGTGTCTGTCATGGTAAGCCTTCTCTCATTCCTTCTGTACCTATTGATGGAATCATGCAATAAATTTGTCTTCCTCTAGCTCTACCAACCACGCAAGACTATTTTGCATAGCACCAATGTCATCCATATCTATAAATGTTGCAATTCTCAAGCTAGGAACTAAATATTCCATAGGTACTACTGCTTCTAGAACATAAACCAACTTGAAGGGGTTCTGCATTGTCATCTTCTTGCAAGTGGTTCTATAGGCCCATAACACTGCTGGTACTCTCAATTCCCAATCATCTATGTTGACACTGCAAATCTTCGTCAGCATTGTCTCCAAGATCTTGTTGAAGGATTCAACTGTACCATTCGCCTGAGGATGGTATGGGGTTCTCTACCAGCGATGAACTTCAAATTCCTGATTCAAGGCTTCAATAGTTTTATTAATAAACTGTGTACCTTGATCGCTCATAAGGATATTTGGGCATCCAAACATGGCTATGATATCATCAAATATGAATCGCACAGTTGTAGTTTCATTACAGTCCTTAACTGCTCTTGCTTCTGCCCACCTGGTCAAATATTTTGTTGCAGTAGTGATGTATCGAGCTCCTATGCAGTTTCCTGGTGGGTTGATAGGTCCCATGCAATCAATGGCCCATTTATCAAATGCCTATAAGGTTAGTTGGGGTGATAAGGGCATCTCATCTCTTATGGAAGGTTTCCAAACTCTTTGGGATACATTGTAGGCTCTGTAATATTCCTTAGTGTCCATGTGTAAAGTGGGCCACCAGAGGCCATCTCTAAGAACCTTCTGCGCTATTGTTTTTCCTATGTAGTGTCATCCTACGATGCCTTCATGTGCTTTTTCCAAAACCAGTGGCCTTCCTTCCTCCATAACACATCTCCTCAATATCTCATTAGGTCCCATCTTATATAGTTTTCCATCTCTTATATAGTTGTCCATCTATAAGTGAAAAATCTGCACCACAAACTACCAGTTGTTTCCTATGAATGATTGTATATTCGTGAGGTGCCATTACTGTTGATAGGAACTGAACTATATCGGTGAAGTGATCATCAACCTTTCTGATGGCCAGCACCTATGCATATGGTAATGTCTCCTCCAAGCTAGTAGGTTCGTCTCCATATTCTAACATGGACAAGTGGTCAGGTCCCTTATTCATTCTCCCTGACTTGACCATGATCTCGAAATCATATTCCTGGAATAACAGAAGCCATATACATATTCTTCCCCCCAACCCTGGAGCCCGTGTGTCAATTTGTATATCGTGGAACCCTGAATGTTGTTTGGAGGTCATGGAAAAATAGAAGTGCAATGTTGAGCTAGCCAGCATGAAAGTCCGCCTGTCAATTTGTATATCATGGAATTATGGGTGCTACTTGTAGGAAACAGAACAATAGAGGCCCAATTTAGACAAAGGGGAAGCGCTCGGTCGAAACACGTGAATCCTCCAACCCACGCAGCAAGGCATTTTCAGAAAAAAAAAATAAAAAATGATTAAGTAACCAGAAAGAGAAACTACAGGGGATAAAAGAGTGGGAAAATAGAAAGGAGGAGGGCAATTTTTTTAAGCGCGAATTGGTTTCAAGCAAACCCCATTGTTTAAAAACCATCATTTTCTACTAATTGTCAGCACATGATTTGTTGAAGATTAGATTTTATTGCCAAATACATTCTTCCATGACTCTAACATATTAACTAAAGTATTAAACTTCTTGCATTATGGGGTGTTAGCATTAAAGCTTAATAATTGTATGTCTAGAAACAAGAATGACGATTTTGCTGCAACATTGTAATTTGGTATTTCTATGTTATATCTGCATTGTGAATAGAATTGAATGTTGGTTTGAAACTGTGTGTAATCCATTTTTTTTTTGCATAAAATCCTGGTGGAACGATACAGTACATTGTCATATAATTGTTAGATGCTCTATATTAGAACAAATTACCTAAGTAAATGCAATATCGAAGAACTACGAGACCACTGAACCATGTCAATGAGAAGAGGTACTAAATCTAGAAAAGAAGCAGCAATGAAGACTTCAAGGAAAATGTTTTTAATAGAAAATCCATTTAAAAAAAAAAAAAACACCGAGTATTGTACATCTATCCTTAGAAATTGGACCCAGTTCTTTGGGCCAAAACATTGAACATATCTACCACAAACAGAGGCATGGTATCTGTAGTATGCAGGATCCTTACAGTTTTCTCCTCGATGGATCATCCTATGGTAAAATTGATAGTTCTCAGATGCTTCCCGCGAGGAAGAAGATGAGAAACGTTGCAGGGAAAATGGAATATCCCTTAACTGAAAGTTAGGACACAACTAGAAATCACCTCTGCATAGTCGAAAAAACATTAGGGACATAGGTTGCACGTGCAATTTCAGAGGCCCAAATTAGTCCATTCTAGGTGGAAGGAGATGACTAGTAGAAATATGCCTTGCACGAGTGGGAGTTTTGTTCCTCATTCCCAAATATGTTAATTGTATATCCAGAGAACAGGGCAGTAATCCCACAATTGAATATTTTTTTGGCTTGAAATATATCTCTGGGAGCATCAACATATCATTTCCTTACAATGAAAGTCTTTTGCCCAGAACAAACTAATTTGGACCTCTGGAATTTCTACTTTCGAGCTACAAAGTGGCTATTGCGTTCAACGTCGGTTTCTTTTCTGAAACTCCTTTTGGTGTTGTCAGGGCCACCATCACTGAGCCGGGAAGTTCCGTTCGTTATGGTTGATTTCAATTTGGGCGCAGGAGTGGGAATAGTGTCTGCATTGCTATCATCCATTTATGTATCATTGCTCATCAGATCATCTTCTTCCGGCTCGAAATCCATGACATCAACCTCTGCGCCAACCATCAATGTAATTGGGCAGGTTCTCTGAGCAGGCAGGGTCTCCTTGGAATTCTTTGTCTTGAAATATATCTCTCGGTGTACCAAGGGGCCATCTCTTTTTTTTCTTCTGGGTGGAGGGAGATGAGTAGTAAGAATATGCCCTAGAATACTAAAGCCTCTGGCCATCATGCCGGAATGTGTTTACTGTATCTGGATAGAACTGCTGCCACAAGTTAATGAGAATTTCTGTTTTCTCTAGACAATGTTTGAAATGAAAATTGGGGAGGGATAATATAACCCTCCGCAAATTATGGTTTAATGTGTATCAATGGAAGATATCCTTGAGCCTTTCGCTGATCAATGACAATCTCCAGGGTTCATGCGTAATGAGCTATTACTATTAAAGATCACTAATTGCATATTTAAAAAAAAGTGCGAAGGTGGCGGTGATGGCAAAGAGCGATTAAGAATTAGATATTTCTTAAAGGCACCAAACGGTCGACGCATGAAAAATATTGCATCATTTTTGAAATGAATACTTGGAAAGGATAATACTCTTCTCCGTAAATTTTGGTTTAATTCATAGTAATGACAAATCTTCTCTGGCCTTTCGGACATTAATGACAATCTTAATGGTTCTTGCAGGATGAACTAATAGCATTAAATATTAATAATTTCATATCTAGAAATAAGTAAAAAGGTAGTGGTGATGGAAAAGAGCAACCAAGCATTATACATTTTGTCCACCTGCCAACCCGCGAAACAAATTCCAAGAAATTCCCAAGTATGGAAAGCGGTCGGGCAGGTTACAAAAAAAGGTATAGAAGATATACCCAGGAGACGTGAGGGGACGATGGTCATATTTCATCTCAGTGACAGATATCAGCTGACAATTTGTATATCGCAGAAATTCGGGTGTTGTTTGTGCATAGGGGAACAACGGAAGCGCAATGTTGAGAGGGCAATTTGTATATTTTTGAACTTCGGTTGTTGTATATAAAAGTATGAGACATTTGGAAAAATGACCAAGTAAATAGAAAGCGAAAGCATACGAGATGAAGGGGAATTTTGTTTCTAATTTGTAGATCGTAGAAGTCCGGGTGATATTTGCAGGTAGTGGAACAATGGAAACGCAATGTTGAACCCGCCTATATTAGAACCCGCGATTCAAAAAGTTTGTTCAATATGAAACGAGCAACGGTTGGTCGGGCTGGTGATATAAAAGTAACAATGGAAATATGAAGACATCAATCCGCCAAATCTCGACCTAGACATTTTATGAAAAATGAGTAAGTAAAGAAAGGGAAAGCAGAGGGAAAAAGAGAAAGCGGATGGCAATTTTCAAAAGCGAGAATTGTTGTAAGAAAGTACCATTGATGGTCTTAACAGTAACCATGGAGTGCATTAAACATGTTAACAGGTTCTTCAATCAAGGAATAGATACAACGAGCGATGTTTATAGTTTTCAGGATCTGTTTGTATAAGAGAAGCATTGAAAAGTTACAAGGAAATCATTTTTTGGATGTTTAAGTAAAAAAAAATTTATTGTTAGCTTCACCACAAGTATAACAACGACGAATTTGAATTTTAATGTCCTCTCGTCCATATCATTGTTCCATTAGACTTCACATAGTATATATTCTTTTATTTCAATTTGTTTGCTACTATGTAAATCGCAGAATTCACGGTGTAGTTTGCAGGCGGCGGAAATGGAAACACAATATTGAACCCGCCTATCCGGTAACTCACCTATTTGGAAAACTACGAGCCAAATTTTTTTTACAATATGAAACAGGGAAGCGGTCGGTCGGGCTGGTGATATAAAAGTAAATGAAATCTGAAGATGTGAATCCACCAACTTCCGCACCTAGAAATTTTCTGAAAAACGAGTAATACATACTAAATGTGTACTTCTATAAAGTATGAACATGAGATTTTATAGATCATGTATGGATCCCACATTCCATACTTAGCCACTTTTTGGATCGCGGGTTCTCGGGATGGCAAGCTCAAAATTGGGCCTCAATTGTTTCGTGCCCTACAAATAGCACCCAGAATTCCACGATATACAAATTGACAATTGGACCTGCGGCCTGGCTCACTCAACATTGCACTTCTATTGTTTTGTGTCCTCCAAACAACACTCAGATTTTCGCGATATAGAAATTGACAGACAGACTCCAGGGCTGGCGGCCTCTAGACTACGATTGTTTACGGATGGTAATCCCTATCAACTATCTAACATTATCTTAAAACATTATTTTCAATACTGAATTATTAATATTAAATATTGATATTGTACAATTTAATTAGACAGAAAAAATTGTACAATATGAAATGGGGAAGCAGTCGATTAGGCTCATGATATAAAAGTAACTGAAATATGAAGATGTGAATCTGCCAACTTCCGCACCAAGAAATTTTTCGGAAAAAATGAGTAATACATACTAAATATGTACTTTTATAAAGTATGGACATGAGATTTTATAGAGCATGTACAGATCTCGCATTCCATACTTAGCCACTTTTTGGATCGCGGGTTCTTGGGCTGTCGAGCTCAAACTTGGGCCTCTATTGTTCTGTGTCCTACAAATAGCACCCAAGAGTTCCACTATATACAAATTGACAGGTGGACGTACGGGCTGGCTGGCTCAACATTGCACTTCTATTGTTTCGTGTCCTCCAAACAACACTCGGAGTTCCGTGATATACAAATTGACAGACGGACTCCAGGGCTGACGGGCTCAAGATTGCGATTGTTTACGGATGGTGATCCCTATCAACTATCTAATACTATCTAAAAACATTATTTTATACACTAAAGTATTAATATTAAATATTGATATTGTACAATTTAATTAAATAAAATTATTAAAGGATTTTATATATCTTATTTAAAAGAAAAATCTGCGTATTCGGAAACTCCTGTTCCAAAACTTTTGTACAATATGAAACGGGGAAGCAGTCGGTCAGGCTGGTGATATAAAAGCAGGTGGAAATATGAACACGTGTATCTGCCAACTTCCGCACCTAGAAATTTTCCGGGAAACAAAAAATACATACTAAATATGTACTTGTATAAAGTATGGACATGAGATTTTATAGAGCATGTACAGATCCCTCATTCCATACTTAGCCACTTTTTGGATCGCGGGTTCTCAGGATGGCGGGCTCAGAATTGGGCCTCTATTGTTTTGTTCCCTACAAATAGCACTCAGAGTTCCGCGATACACAAATTGACAAGCGTACTTGCGGGTTGGCTAGCTCAACATTGCACTTCTATTGTTTTGTGTCCTCCAAACAACAGTCGGAGTTCCGCGACATACAAATTGAAAGTCGAACTCCAGGACTGGGGAGGCTCAAGATTGTGATTTTCTACGGATGGTCATCCCTATCAAATATATAACATTATCTAAAAACATTATTTTCAAATACTAAATTATTAATATTAAATATTGATATTGTACAATTTAATTACATCAAATTATTAAAAGATGTTAAATCTCTTATTTTAAAAAATTATATTAAGTATATCATCGCAAGCATAACAACGACCAGTTTGAATTTTAAGGGCCTCGTGTTGATATGACAACACAATTAGACTTCGGACAGTTTATATTCATTTATTACAATATGAAATGGGGAAGTGGTCGGTCGGGCTTGTGATATAAAAGTAAGTGAAATCTGAAGACGTGAATCTGCCAACTTCTGCACCTAGAAGTTTTCTGAAAAACGAGTAATACATACTAAATATGTACTCTTATAAAGTATGGACATGGGATTTTATAAAGCATGTACGGATCTCACATTCCATACTTAGCCACATTTTGGATCGCGGGTTCTCGAGATATCGAGCTCAAAATTGGGCCTCTATTTCTCTGTATCGTACAAATAGCACCCAACGTTCCACGATATACAAATTGACAGGCGGACTTGCGGGCTGGCTGGATCAAAATTTCACTTCTATTGTTTCGTTTCTTTCAAACAAAACTCGGAGGAAATGAGTAATGCATACTAAATATGTACTTTTATAAAGTATGGACATGAGATTTTGCAGAGCATGTACGAATCCCTCATTCCATATTTTGCCACTTTTTTTATCATGGATTCTCGGGCTGGTGGGCTCAAAATTGGGCCTCTATTGTTCCATGCCCTACAAACAACACCCAGATTTATGCAATATACAAATCGACAAGCGGACTTGCGGGCTGGCTGGCTCAACATTGCACTTATATTGTTCCATGTCCTCCAAACAATAGTCAGAGTTTCGTGATGTACAAATTGACAGACAGACTCTAGAACTGGAGGGCTCAAGATTGTGATTGTTTACGGATGGTCATCCCTATCGACTATCTAACAATATCTAAAAACATTATTTTCAAATACTAAATTATTAATATTAACTATTTATATTGTACAATTTAAGTACATAAAATTATTAAAAGATGTTAAATCTCTTATTTTAAAAAATGATATTAATTCTATCACCGCAAGCATAACAACGACCAATTTGAATTTTAAGGGCCTTGTGTTGATATGATAGCACAATTGGATCTCTAATAGTTTATATTCATTTATTACAATATGAAACGGGGAAGCGGTCGGTCGAGCTGGTGATATAAAAGTAAGTGAAATCTGAAGACATGAATCCGCCAACTTCTGCACCTAGAAATTTTCTGAAAAACGAGTAATACATACTAAATATGTACTTCTATAAACTATGGTCATGAGGTTTTATAGAGCATGTACGGATTTCAATTCCTACTTAGCCACTTTTTGGATCGCAGGTTCTCGGACTGGCGGGCTCAAAATTGGGCCTCTATTGCTTTGTATCCTACAAATAGCACCTAGAGTTCTGCAATATACAAATTGACATGCAGACTTGCAGACTGGCTGGATCAACATCACACTTCTATTGCTCCCTGTCTTCCAAACAACACTCGAAGTTTCGCAATATACTAATTGATAAACATACTCCAAGGCTGGCGGGCTCAAGATTGCGATTGTTTATGGATGGTGATCCCTATCAACTATCTAACATTATCTAAAAACACTATTTTCAATAATAAATTATTAATATTAAATATTGATATTGTACAATTTAATTACATAAAGTTATTAAAGGATGTTAAATATCTTATTTAAAAGAAAAACCTGTGTATTTGGAAACTCGCGGTCCAAATTTTTTGTACAATTTGAAACGGGGAAGCGGTCGGTCGGGCTGGTGATATAAAAGTAAGGGGAAATATGAACATGTTCATCTGTCAACTTCTGCACCTAGAAATTTTTGGAGAAACGAGCAATACATACTAAATATGTACTTTTATAAAGTATGGATATTAGATTTTATAGAGCATGTACGGATCCCTCATTCCATACTTAGCCACTTTTTGGATCGCGGGTTCTCGGGCTAGCGGGCTCAAAATTGGGCGTCGATTGTTCTGTGTCCTACAAATAGCATCCAGAGTTCCACGATATACAAACTAACAGGCGGACCTACGGGATGGTTGGCTCAACATTGCACTTCTATTGTCCCATGTCCTCCAAACAACACTCAGAGTTTCGTGATATACAAATTGACAGACGAACTCCAGGACTG
Organism: Picea engelmannii; assembly: GCA_009831015.1. NCBI lineage: Eukaryota > Viridiplantae > Streptophyta > Pinopsida > Pinales > Pinaceae > Picea > Picea engelmannii. The sequence goes on along the minus strand of ML817742.1, from coordinate 58,588 downwards.
GCAGGCTCAAGATTGTGATTGTTTACGGATGGTCATCCTATATAACATTATCTAAAAACATTGTTTTCAAATACTAAATTGTTAATATTAAATATTGATATTGTACAATTTAATTACATAAAATTATCAATATTGAACCTGCCTATCCGATAACTCGCCAATTCAGAAAAATGCGAGCCAAAAAGTGTGTACAATATGAAACGGGGAAGTGGTTGGTCGGGTTGGTGATATAAAAGTAAGTGAAATCTGAAGACATGAATCTGTCAACTTTCGTACCTAGAAATTTTCTGAAAAATGATTAATACATACTAAATATGTACTTCTATAAAGTATGGACATGAGATTTTATAGAGAATGTACGGATCTCGCATTCCATACTTAGCCACTTTTTGGATCACGGGTTCTCGGGTTGGCGTGCTCGAAATTGGGCCTCTATTTTTTTGTGCTCAACAATTAGCACTCGGAATTCTGTGATATACAAATTGACAAGCGGACCTACGGGCTGGCTGGCTCAACATTGCACTTCTATTGTTTTGTCCTCCAAACAACACTCAAAGTTCCGTGATATACAAATTGATATATGGACTCCACAGCTGGCGGGCTCAAAATTGTGATTGTTTATGGATGGTGATCCCTATCAACTATCTAACATTATCTAAAAACATTATTTTTAATACTAAATTATTAATATTAAATATTGATATTGTGCAATTTAATTAGACAAAAAAGTTTATACAATTTGAAACGGGGAAGCATTTGGTTGGGTTGGTGATATAAAAGTAAGTGGAAATCTGAACACGTTCATCCGCCAACTTCCGCACCTAGAAATTTTCCGAGAAACGAGGAATACATACTAAATATGTACTTTTATAAAGTATGGACATGTGATTTTATAGAGCATGTACGAATCCCTCGTTCCATACTTAGACACTTTTTGGATCGCGGGTTCTCGGGCTGGCGGGCTCAAAATTGGGCCTCTATTTTTCTGTGTCCTACAAATAGCACCTATAGTTCCGGGATATACAAATTGACAAGCGGACTTGCGGGTTGGTTGGCTCAACATTTCACTTCTATTGTCCCAAGTCCTCCAAACAACACTCGGAGTTTTGTGATATACAAATTGACATATGGACTCCAGGATAGGCGGGCTCAAGATTGTGATTGTTTATGGATGGTCATCCTATCTAACATTATCTAAAAACATTATTTTCAAATACTAAATTATTAATATCAAATATTGATATTGTACAATTTAATTACATAAAATTATCAAAGGATGTTAAATCGCTTATTTTAAAAAAGATGAAGGAAACAAAACAAAGTTTTTTTAAATTCTATCACTGCAACCATAACAACGACCAATTGATTTCAAATTATTCCAGGAGATTAATTTTACCAAGTTCATTGATCAAGGAAAAATGCTAAAACAAGCCACATTCTACATTTGCGTCACAACGCCATAAAAATTGACAGGCGGATTTGCGGGCTAGCTTGCTAAACAAATTGTAATTCTATTGTTCTATGTCGTGCAAACAACAATCGGAGTTTTGTGATATACAAATTGATAGACGAAGCATACAAACAAGAACCAACTAAACTCCAAACAGGCCGCAAGCAAGTTCCCACAAGGTTCCATAGAGAAGGACGCATCGACCTTTGCATCAAACAATTTGATATACAAAGAAAATACGTTGCAACATTCGTTTTATCTTACATCTAGTATATGTTCCCAGGAGAAAATAACGGGGGCCATGGGATATATGGGGTTTTCTTCCATGCTTCCCATTTTTTGATCGAAGAATCTTATGCGCATACAATCTGAAGTACTCGAGTCCGAAAAACATTCAGCTGGGTGTTGAAGAAATATTACAGAGACACATGAGATTATTTCATTTGTTGCCAAAGTTTGATATGTTTTTTTTTCCCCTTCTTCAGCCAATATGAAAAATTGCATTGTCCTCATTTAAGGTAAATATTTTGTGTATCTGAAAGTTGTGCAACATGTAGACACTTCTTGCCTTTTTCTGTAGATATGTTTCATAGGACAATTTTTCCAACCTAGGAAGCACATCTCGTAACAGAGGTTGTCTAATTGTACAATGCATGGTTGTGTTTCCCACAGTTTGTATGGTAGAATTGAGGCAATGTCCATATATATATGGACATTTTTCACTGCATCGTAGACAATCAATCGTATCATCACTTATCAAAGAGGAAGCAGAAGCAGGAGAGTTGCATTTCGCACATACAGGCTCAAAGGGGGTCGAGTATGCATTCGTTGCAACCAAAACACCTTCAACCTAGGAACGTGAGCATAGGA
>ML817742.1:13772-43932 GCA_009831015.1 Picea engelmannii | reverse complement strand
TGTGGATGACATGTTGCTGATAGGAAACAACAAGGAGATTATCCAGGATGTGAAAACTCAGTTGTCCTCTAAATTTGACATGAAGGATCTTGGTGCTTCAAATTTCATTTTGGGCATGGAAATTAAAAGAGATCGAAAAAAGAAGAAACTCTGGTTAAATCAGAGAAAATATGTCGAGACAATATTGCAGAGGTTTAATATGCAGGAATGTAAACCGTTCAAGGTTCCTATTCATGTTGGTGTAAAGTTATCTGCGGATTAGTGTCCCAAGACACATGAAGAAGAGGAGGACATGTCTCATGTTCCATATGCGAGTGCAGTTGGCAGTTTGATGTATGCAATGGTCTATACTAGACCGGACATTGCACATGTAGTGGGAGTTTTGAGCAGGTATATGTCAAAACAAGGGAAGGAGCATTGGACATCAGTAAAAAGGGTTTTCAGGTATTTGTGTGGCACTGCTAGCTATGGATTGTGCTACGAAGGAAGATCGGGATTGGACAGAGTGGTCGATATACATGGCTTTGTGGATGTAGACTGGGTTGGAGATTTGGATCGTAGGAGATCTATAAGTGAGTATGTGTTTAACCTGTTTGGAGGAGCAATAAGTTGGATGAGCAAAAGACAGGTTGTAGTGGCACTTTCAACTATAGAATCTGAATACATGGAAGCCACTCATGCAAGTAAGGAAGCAGTATGGTTACAAAGATTGTGTTTAGGTATTGGGTTGGTACAACAAGCTGTTAAGATAGAGTGTGACAGTCAGAGTACAATTTTTTTGGCGAAGAACCCTGCTTGTCATTCAAAGACAAATCACATTGATGTTTAATATCACTTTGTGAGAGACATGATTGAAGAAAAGAAAGTATCATTGATGACGGTGGACACTTTGAATAATGTTGCAGACTCATTAACAAAATATGTGAGCATTGAGAAGTTCTCTTGGTGTAGAGGATCCATGGGCATTGTTGCTCTGGATTTTTGACTATGTAACCCTGTAACCCCCTCTATGCAAAGAAAACAACGAGTGGGAGAATGTTGGGTATGTGTTATATTCTTTGCACGAGTAGTAGTGTATGAGCGTATGCGTCGATCACGCAGGGGGGTTAGACGGGGGGTCGCTAGGGCCCCCCTCGGGGGGTGCAGGGGGGCAAAGCCCCCACGCGAGGGTCTGAGGGAAGCGTTCCCGGAAAAAAAAAAAAAAAATTATGCCTCGAGAAACGTGTCATGTATTTAGGTGTTTTTTCGGCACATGGTTTTTACCGATGGTTTTCTATTTCCGGTTAAGGAATTAGGGTTTTTGACCTATCCAGGTCATTGGGTTAGGGTTTTGGATGCCGTTGAATCCTATATGTATATTGTATTGTAAACAATGTAACACAATGAATGAATATAATATATGTTGGTTTTCCCAGTTTGGGTTTCCAGGGGAAAAATCTCTGTGTAATGTTTGTATTTGCCATTGTATCTTTTCTGTTCTTTTCTGAATATCTGTTTACAGTAGACATTGTACAAGGTTAGAATTTACATAAACAACATATGTATCTCCAACGGTTATGAAAGAGCAGCCGAAGCCCAGAAGGAACTAGAAACATATGACGAGCATGCCAATAGAAATAAGAAAACATTCTTACTTGCAAATTGCAAACACTGAACAACAAAGAAGGTATAGAAAATGAAACTATGGCATGGAAATTTACTCTGAAACGATGAAAGGTAGAAGTGAAGGTCGAATTGTGAATAAAAAAATGACAAACAACCGATAAACCAGCGAAGAAGAATCACTCACCAAACCAGTAAAAAATGTATGTAGCTTCAATGATGAAGAAATTGCATTGCAAGGCTAAAAGAAGAATGAAAGATACAATGCCTATTCAAGTGGCGGTGGACAATAATATTGTGCAAAATCACTTCAACATTGTATGGAAATTTTCAAGGAAAAATGTACTTCGAGAAGTGTATTTCGATAAACATTTAAGGTTGTCAGGTTGTCTAAGGACCTCCCGGTATGAAAACATTTAAGTTGTCAGGCCTGTTGGAGGACCTCGTGTCATGTAAACATTTAAGTTGTCAGGCCTATTCAAGCACCTCAAAAAAAGTGTCAATACATTTCAATACAAATACATGCGGCAGGGACGTTATAAACTTCGGAATTATCGATCACTATAAAACTTGGATATCTAAACATTTCAATATGATTAGTACAAATTAAAAAAAGCATCGTATATGATCTAAGACAATGCTAGCAGAAAATGCTAAGACAAACATTCGAACTAATGCTAGCATTAATCCACGTTCAAGCAAAGCATAAGAAAATATATTATTCAAAAAAACTGTAGACGATAAAAAAGTTTGGATATGCTAACATATAAAACATTGGGAATAGCGAAGCCAACAATAAGACCTCCAATCTGTTATCCATCATTACATATATGGTACTTTTTATTATATAAAATTCAATGTTTTTAGTTCACTAGCTCCAACAATAGATATTATGCAAATATTTGTGGTCAAAGGACAAACTAATAAAGTTCACTAGCTCCAACAATAGATATTATGCAAATATTTGCGGTTAAAGGACAAACTAATATGAGGTCAACGAATTATCGTTATAGTCCCTCTATGCCTACGACAGGGACTAATAAGGAAGAGAAAGAACTATTTTTGTCGAATCATTTTTAACATAATGTAGTTACAATAAGAGGTATCTGAGATATATGTCGGGAGTGAATCATTTTCTTCATTAAAAACAAGAATTTCATTTCTCTAAAATTAAAATTTTCCTAACCAAACTTTAATAACGGAAACCGTCGAAAAAATTTATTAGATTCGCATGATGTCTATATGAAGTAATTACAAAGTCATGTACATTTATCATAGGGCATAGAGAAATAAAAAAAATTAATTAAGATATTTAAAATATTCAACAACTTTATGGGTTGATTTACCAAACTACAAAACAGCGAACAATGTAGTAAATATTATTTATTGTATCGATAGATGCAATATCACAAAGATGTGCAACTTCACGTAATAATGACGTGCCATAAGTTTGACATAAATTAATTTATTAAAATATAAATAATAAAAAATAAATTAATTTAAATAAATAAAATAACATTAATATAAAAAAATTAGTATAAAAAGGTTTCGGCACTGTAACATATTAGATAATTTATAAGAGTGAAGGGAGCTTTAACTAGATAGTTTATAAGGCATAACATTTGTTAAGGTTTTGCAGATGAGGTAGCAAGTTAAGTTAAGTGGATTTGATTATGGGAAAATTTCATAGTTAAGTTTTGGGATGGGTGACCACCTGAGAAGTCTTGGTTATGGGTGCAAGCCCCAAAAGTAATGATTGATGCTATGTGATTCATTTTGCGACTAATACTCATGGATATGAGTCATAGATTAAATAATAAGAATGAAGGTCTATGCTTAAATAATAAGAGTGAAGGGAGCTCTAACTGGATAGTTCATAAGGCACAATACTTGCTAAAGTTTTTACTCATGGATATGGGTCATAGATTAATGAATTACTCTACCCAGTTAATCCCAAAAAATAATATATATATATATTTTTTTTTTTAAGTATAATTTTTTTAAAATTTTACACATTAAAAGTAAAAAAATGCTTATGTGCTTTTATGTTTTAATTTTTTCAATGATTAATATGGATATAGAGTTGACATGTGGCATTTAAACTAATATTAATAACAAAAAAATTTCAATGTGAACCATAAAAAAATATTTGAATCTCTTTTTTAAAATTTTACACATTAAAAAAATTTGTAATTTATCTTAATTTGTAATTTAGCCGTGTATGAATAATATATATAATTTCCTCTCTCAACATGGAGTTAACATGTAGCATTTAAAAAAATATTAATAACAAAAATTATATTATTGTTGGTCATAAACAAAATATTTCAATATCCATCTTATATAAAATAATTTTATATCAAGTTTTTATATAAAGAGATAAAGTAACTAAAAGTAAAAAAATTCTTAATGTGATAGGTGTTTTCTACTTGAGAGTATGAGGGATATGTTTTAATTTCTTTAATGCTTAATATGGATACGGAGTTGACATGTAGTATTTAAAATAATATTAATAACAAAAACATTTCAATGTGAACCATAAAAAAATATGTGAATATCTAAGTTCAATATCGTAATAGGTGCAGAAGATGAGTGATTTTTTCAATGCGAGTAAACACCTAGTATTTAAAAAAATATGAATAACAAAAAAAATATTTCAATGTCCAAGTTAAGACCTTAAGTGGTTCTATTTGATAAGAACTGTGTTTCTTCATAGGAGATCACATGTTCAAATCTAGACGATTCCTAACTATTAAAACATTTACTCACATAATCCAATTTTATGATAAATCATATAGTTATTTTTAATCTAAAAACACCACATTAGTGGACAAATAAAATGTAAATTCCTAACTATTAAAACATTTAATCACATAAGCCAATTTTATGATAAATCAAATAGTTAGTTTTAATCTAAAAACACCTCATTGCAGTATTTATTTATTTATTTTCTAAAAAACACTTCATTATAGTTATTTTTAATCTAAAAAGACACCAATAAGCTATCTATTATATACGAAAAGAGTAACACATCCATCTCTTTGGCTGGGACCTTCCTATAGAGGAAATTAGATCCCGACTAGGGATTATCATCAAAGTTTTATGTATTATTGATTTTTTCCTTGATCAAAGGACCACGAAAATAGACTTGTAGAGTTAAGAATTTAAGGCTATTCATGTTATCTATATAATTAACAAACATAGATATAAAAGAGACATGTTATCCATCACTTGGAGGAGGTGTGGACTCCTCTTCCATATCCAGAACTAGCTCGATGTTCCCATCCTCGTCTTGCGCTGGCTCATGTTGTTGTACGTCTTTATCTATTTCAATTGGGTTAGTTTGTGTCCTCATTAAACTGTAGACCCTTTCCCCTACTTTCCCTTTCCCTTGTCACCTTTTTCTTGTGAGACAATGATTCAGATTCCAAAAACTATATTGCGTACAACTTCAAATTTACCTTTGAGAATTCTGAGGGTGTGGTTAATTTCTTGGTGATCTTAACTAACCAATATGTTTCAGCAACCCGAAATACTTTATGTTCTGAGTCTATGAATAGATTGGGTCATCCACCCACCTTCACATCTCCTCTAGAATTTTAGCATATGTGATCGAAGACCACCTATCAATAATTACCTCTGTTTCTCCACCTCCTCGTTGTCCCTTGTGGAACACTTTTCCTCATACCATTACTCTTGGTTTACTTATTTTTCATCCCTAGTGCCTGTTACTCGAGACCGTGAGGAGAATGCATTATCGACCCCCACATTCTCCTTGTTCTTCCTTTCTTCCCCACCCCCTTCTTACCCACTCTTGTACAACACTGAAGACCAAAATTCAAATCTCTTTGAGACTGAACTCCACCTCCCACCCATGTACTAAAATATATGTGAAACGACCTTCGAGGAAGCCACACCCAACTCTCATTCCTATCACCCTTTTTCAAGCTTAAAAATAGACTATTTAGGCACATAGAAATTCTACTTCCTCAACCACAAGACTCACCAGACATATCCCACTCCTTCCATCCAGACTTTACATCAACATGCATGGGCGAACTCCTCCCTAAAGAAAATGAACCACTACCATAGATATGACATCTCCTCTCCCACTTCCAATTCAATCTAACCGAAGCAACACCACCCTCCTCGTCAAGAAATAAGTCTCAAACTCTCATAATGAAAATCATTTCTAGAAAATCAACCTCTCGCCTTATTAAAACATAATACATTGTCTCATGTACTCTTGTGCATTATTGTTGAACCACAACTCATTAAACACTGCATTATTCCAGTGCATCTCATTCCCACCCAATTCAAATATTTCATGAACTCATCGGATGGATAGAGGGGTGACATACCCTATTTCCCACGGACCTTTGTCACCCACTCTCGCCGGAAAATACCTTCCCTAATCAAGGCATGACAGGTCAAAATTATATGTCAAAGTGGTGGCTAGGAATGAAACGTGTGCATTTGCACTTTCACTCATCATTACCCCATCCAAGTGATGACAGATCTAATTATTGACTGATAATATCAATTATAATTAATTATATTGACTAATCAATATGTTTAATTACAGTTAATGAAATATAATTATATTTAATTAAAATTGATTTATTATTATATTCCATCATAAGTATTTCATAGTAATCAACTTAATTAATTATTTTCAATTATAATTAATAATTATAAATCAAAATTATCCATCCACAATCATATTCAATTTATTATTCAGAATCAACTATAAGTAATTGTGATGGCATTGCTTCATCAACCATGGTTAACTGTATTAACTTAGATACTTGAATTTTACAGATTAATTTGTTTGTTTAGTGAAAAGTATTTAGAATGTCATTAACTTCGAATGAGGCAGTCTATTCTTAATTCCTTCAGTAGAAGTCCGAATTCGGCGAATTTGCTATTTTGAAAATTTTAATATTGCATATGAAGTTTTATATGGATTTGCACGTATTGATTTATCCATATATAACCCATTTTAACCATTAGTATTCGTAATTTCAATCAGTTTTAAAGAATTCGTTAACTTCATAATTAAAGAAAATAACTGTAAAAACATTGCATTAAGATAATTAAAAAACACGAAATTCACATTATCGTTGATCTAGATTGCCTCTTTCGCACGTTTCGCGTGATGCACGCTATAACTGGCGATTTAACGTGTAGTTTACGCGGGCTGGATATAACACATGTTTTCCATTTGTTTACTTGGTTTGGAGCCTCGAGCGACGCATCATAAGGAAACGCTGAACACCAATTTTTTTTACAAGGGCGCTGGCTAAACGTTCTCACCAATTTCCTATTTGGGTTTTTTTTTTGGGATTGTGATGTAAATCTGGATAAAAATTTTATTTTCTGTTGTTTAAATTGCATTTTTTTTAATGTATAAGTGGATTCAGCATGGTGAAAAATCCCTGGACCATTTGGATTACACAAATTTAACCATTCAAATTTGCAGATGCAACCATTCCTCACCAAATTTCTAACAAAATCGAACAAAAATAATCACCCAAAAACTTAAAAAAAAAATAAACGTTTAGACTACTGCTTTGCAGTTACAAATGAACGCTATAAAAAAATCTCTGCTAGGAAAGATTGGCCTAAGTATAGAATCAATGATGTCTGCTATATAGAGAAAAGGCATGTTCCTGCATATGTGAAAGCACGAACCAAAAGCTTATTGTGGGCCGTCTTTGACCGCAGGTATAGACCTCAAATTTTGATGGACATGGCACGTGCACGCCGCTTTTTGAATAACTATGGAAGACGGGCAGCGTTCTTGAGCAGCGTGGCCATAACTGCGTCATACCTGCTAACGCTCTGGTAGGTCAGCGGATCGAAGGTTCCGTAAGCTGCAATATTGATTCGGCGTCCGAAAATGATGTCACAGAAGTTTTCTAACATGTGCGTGGTCCCTGGGCAGCTTCTGTCTTTTCCTCTCGTTGTAGAGATGATGTAGCACGACCCGGTCGTCCGTATCTTGTCATCAAACGATCAACCGAAAATGAAGCCCGGGAAGTTTTTCTAGCATTTGCGTGAACAGTTTCTGGTTTTTCGTCTCGATGTAGAGACCATTTAGCACGACCCGGTCATCCGTATCTTGTCTTCCAAGCAAAGAGTGTAGGCATTAAATGAACTGCGAAGAGAGGATATTGGATGGTCATCGTAAAGTGGTAGGTGAAAGCAGAAAGGTGATGTCAAAGTTTTTTTCTAGGACAACTGAAACACACATAAAATTTAGAAAATCTAAAAATTAATTTCAAATGTGTTTATTTCAAAGGTTAATCAATTAAACATGACAATTATATGGTGGTACAGTGATTTCTTAATATGATTAAGTAAATGTTAAAAACTAAACAGGTTAACTGATGCATTCAAAAATACAAGGAAGTTACGTCTTCAATTGTTAACCATCAGATTAGAATTTTAGATTAAAAGGTGATTAATTATACACATAAATCTTAATTAAGGTTTGTAAATAAAATTTTCTATAATATTTAATTTATTAAACTTATGGTTATGTTAGAACGAGCTATCGAGCGATTTGAGGTTTGGAGAGTGAGCATGGCCATCACAGGTGATAGCTCCGTTGTGGACATTGAGACAGTGGCGCTTCACGAGATCGGGCATCTGATTGTATTGAACCATTCCATGGTTCATAGCTCCGTCATGTTTCCCCATTTTGAAAGCAGAAAATTGAATAGTTAGTTGATTGATGATGATATCCAGGAAGCCACGAATTCATTAAGCTCATCATTAATGGAGAATATTAAAGGTCGCAATTATAACGGTTAAGTGTAAACTTGGCAGAAATGTAAATTTATAGAAAAAAATTAATATTGAAAAAAAATTATAATTTCAAATAAGTTTGTTAATCATTAAAACATAGCAATTAAACAATCATACAATGATTTCTTAATTATATTAAGTAAATGTTAAAAAATAAATAAGTTAACTAACATCCTAAAAAAAAATGCAAAAAAGTTATGAAATTGTTCTACTAAATCCAAATTATTGTGAAAAAAAAAGTTAAACAAGTCTTAAAATATATATCACGTTAACTGTGTTGGTTAACGATATTGGTTTGTTACTAGTTTTAGCTTGTCCCTTTTAATAAAGGGAATGTTATTCATAACATTGTTAATATTATTCATTATTAAGGGTTTTAATGTTAAAGTGTATAAAGTTTTAATCAAAACTTTATTAAAAGTATAAACCTAAGTGATATGACTTATGGACTCTTTATAGGTGATTTAAGTGGTGATTAATAAATAAGAGTGGATATTTTATGGTGGAAGCAATCTCATCAACTCACTATAACATTTCATTAATTTAATAACATTGTGAGGAATATATATATATATATATATATATATATATATATATATATATATATATATATATATATATATATAAAATTAAAAAAATTGAGAAAGTAATCATGTTTTTCTTTTTGTTGTTTATAACATGTATTCTATTCCATTATAAAGAAATGTCAAACTTGTATAGAATAGTGCATGCAAAATGTACACACATATAACAAAATGAATCCCAAGAAAAGGTTGGTTGATATGGTGTTAGGACCCTCTTAATTTAATTAAAGAATTTTTACATTTAGAGATGTAACACAATGCATATAATTTTAAAATTATTTGATTTATTTGTACTTTCTCATTCAATTGCTTAGAATATAATAAAAAAATGATTTAATCAATTAAATAATTCTAACTAATAATACATAATTAACAATTTACTAGGGAGAGGAGATCTAAATCAATCACCATTTGTTTTGGTGTCTTAAAATTCACTTGCCCTCTTTTAATTACTTCTATACGATCTTTCCATAACATCATTCATGAACATGCCTCACTACATTTTTTTACTATTAATACTATTGTCATGTAATATTCTTTGGAGAACTTCTTAGTAGCAATATCCAATCTCCATTTATGAAAATATATTCCCCTTCTAATTTTTAGCACTCTGTTGATGGGTCCTAAATCCCTTTAGTTCAACAGTAGGAACCAAACCCGCCACCGAGGCCCAATTAGACTTTGCAGCGTTTAATAGTGGAATGGTTCTCGAGATCTTGTGATCCGACCAATTAATCGATGGGCTTTATGTTTTCTTGAGAAGGCGTCTGCTTCAGTCTGGACTCTCTTTTTGTATTTTCTCTTAGGTGGGACCGATATAAGATGGAAGCCAGTGTAAACCAACTTGGTAACAAAACGGGAAAATGTTTTAACTATTGGAGAAGAGGTTGAGCTTGGGCTAACATGTTGCTCAAGTATGCAAACAACGATCGTCTACCACATGCCTAGTACTAATACATTAACCGTGTGAGTATTCCAATTTCTAGCTGAGATACTAATTGGAAGAAGAAAACACACATGTAATAAAATAACGACAAGTAAAGTAATTCACTTAACCCTAATCATCCATCACATAATAACACAACGATTCATCTTCATAATTAAAGAAAATAACTATAAAAACATTGCATCAGATAAATTATCAATAGATTTAATAGTTCTTACTCGTTACAACATCCATTCATGAGACAAGATAGGAAATAGTTCTTCACCACACCCAATCATACATGCATTTGATGAAAATATAACTTTGTCTCTGGTCCAGAAGGACTTCTCAATTAAAGGCAGATCCAAAATAATTCTTAACAAAGCTAGAAATGAGAGTTTCTTTGCTACAACCATCGACCTCTAACTCCTTGGTCAATGCTCTTATTTATAGCATAAAATCAACTAAAAATAACGGCTAAAGTGCAGATAAGAAAAATAAAATTCGCCACGTGACGTTCTCTCCTAACAGTTTGTCTAAGAGTCATCTCAAAATATCACTTTAAAAGGGTGACTCTTATCGTACTTCGACCACTGGATGAACAGATCCTTGCAGGTATGGGCGTATGGGAATCTATGATGTTCCATCGGGGCCACGTAAATATCTCTGATCTCTACCGCATGTGGCTAATACTTGACCAGACTGGCACTTAAATGTTGTAGTATAGCCCGAGCTTTGATCGAGTGTTCCATAAACTGTTGCACCTGACCTGGCTCTCTTGTGCCTGTCACCTTTGCTATTTCTTCATCCCATGATGAATCTTTCTCAGTGTACGATTTGATTATGTCGTGCAAGTCGACGAGGTCATCGAGCATGCCAAACTCGAGAAGTCCTATATCCTTTATTCCCTTGTTGATTTTGACCTCGTTTCTCTCGCATCTGGCCCATTTTCTTGCATCTCCCACTGAGGCTCTCGAACCATTCTTGCTCAATACTCAAAGGTGTATTTCCTGCAATCGAAATTAAAATCGTTTAGAGACTATGTATAGAACAAAACTTGGTAAAATAAATGTATAAAGTGTAAACGTGAATAATCCATACTGGTACATACTTGTAAATCTTTCCAAACCTGGTTGTTTGATACTTACGAGTTCTTTGCAATATTTCAAATTTCTTGGACCTCTTCTATTAGCGCCGTCATGTTTTCTCTAGTTAGGGTGGGTTACATCTGTGTACGACAACATGAAATATCAGGTACGGAAAAATATGAGAGTTGAAGTCACGCCAGTGGCCGGTTGGCCCTTGGAGTCGAGAAAGGATGTCAGAGCCAAACATGTGCTGAAAGTACGAGTATGTTCCAAAGAGTCGGATCTTGTCATAATGGATGTCGTTAGGCCCCCCAGGTCGAGGCAAGTTGTTTAAACAAAAGTCGCATCAATAAGTGCATCAACCATCATCAGCCCATCATGAAGGCTGAGGGATTGAAAAATCAAGATGATCATACCACAAACCTTTTGCAATTCATATTGGTTGTATCTCACACGCCTCGGAACATGCTCGTCGGGCGGATGTGCCACATAAAATCTTCAGTTTGCTTCAAACATCTAGTCCCCATGGATCCATTGCCTGCTCTATTATAAATCGTGGATGTTCTGCATGTGTTCTACTCACCAGTCGAGCTTATCCGCTGTTGGTAATTTGTCTCGCGAGCTCAGTCTGATCAATTTCTCTCTTCTTCTTTTTTCCTGCTTTGGGCCCTTGTCAAGTTCCCAACACATAAGACAGATACGTTGTCACACCATGGGAACCCCTCAAAACATAAGACGAGGCACGCGAGGCAGCCAAAGGGCCAGGCTTGAGCCCCAAAACGCCCGAGATTTTTTCTTACTCATAGTAGGCATTCCCAAGGCTTCAAAGGGAGGTTCCTACCTACACGTGGAAATGATGGCATTGCACCATGTGGAGGCCAAAGTGGACAACGTTGTGACAAAATGAAGGACATTGGAAGCCACACCTCTACAACAGTAGATAACCCGGAAAAGGGGAAGGCTAAGGAAGAATAAGCAGGCTAGGGAAAGACAAATCTCGAGCCAATTGTGCGCAAGATCGACCACTGAGGAATTACTGATGCACGTTATCCGGCTAGAGCCTGTCGAATCCACAAGTAGGGGGAGTGGGAGTAGAACGAGGAGGACATATGCCAAAGGTTCTAACGTTCGAGAGTCGACTCAGCAGCTGGAGCAGGGACAAATCACCATTGATGAACTCTACTAGGAAAATAAAGAATTAAGACGACAATTGGTTGAAAATACCCTCGAGGTGTTAGCATCACAAGGTCGTAAAGGAAACATGACATGGCTCAAGAGATAGCTTCGGGAAGCGCAAGACACAATCGTGCAACTGCGCGAAGCCCAAAGGGTGTCGAAAGAACTGAATATGAAAACATCTTAGGTAACGCGAAGTAGTCAATGAGAAAGTTTGTGCATAACTTGTCAATGCGCAGAAGAGGCATGATTAACAAAATCTATTTTTTATTCTCAAACGTGGCACAAAACTTCATAGTTTTTTGAAAATTTTCATGTTCTTAATGTAAATTGGGTTGGTTGGCCAAAAGGTGTAGACAATTTCTTCTGTATGTAATCTGAGCTCGATGGAAATCTAATATAAATTCTTGAAACTTTCACGAAAGGATTTTGGTTGTAGTGGTTGGATGCTTTGTTTCTTTTCTTTACATATGTATCTCTTGTGTTCTTTGTCCATATTTTTTTTTTCTAATTCATAATGTATTTTTCGAGCCCGGGATTTGTTGCGCAATGCCCCTTGCTTGTGTCATTCAGACAGACCGTATTTATTGCAAGTTAGCCCTGAATTTATACTTAGTGGTACTCCGAGTTACTTTGTATTTTTCATTGATACCCTTCTGTGAAAACCTCCGACGCCGATCGTTTTCATTGTACCATGTTGATGTGGCACTGAAGACCAGTAACTTAGCTCGTGAGTATTGGTCAAACTCGGGACTTTGTTCAAGTCATGCGCTCTAAGCTAAAAATGGGACTGTCGATGCCAAAAAGGTATCGGGGATCGGAGTTCAGGGATAAACCTATCACATAGTTTCCTTTGGGTTAGCTTCCTCAAAAAATCCTGATGCCATAAACGTTTCGGAAATCAGCGATCGGAGAAAAAATTTAGCGTAGTCTGGATGTTCATCGCGATTTGAACTTCTCCGATTTTGTTAAGCACGTCAGGTATCGACTATTGGTGATATCGTTTCTTTCTCCATTCAACGTTTACTCTTTTATGCTTTTACCAATGTCGAAGGGGATTGATTGTCGGCAATATCCTTGTATGATGCTCGTCGTGAAAGAAAACTTCCTTATGTCGATGCCGATGAAAATCGGTGCTCAACAACTGCAGTTTTTCAAATGGTTTTCTTTCATCCTTTAATTCCTTCCGATGTCGAATCTTTGAGCGCGTCAGGGAGAGTGTTTTGGCTATTGATTCCTTATTTAAGCGTTAAGTATTTTTCTTTTAATTCATGAGTTTTCATAGATTCAAGAAAATTTTAAAGACTTAATGCGAGTCAATATGGTAAGAAAATGCAACATTTTTCAAAATGAAGACGAATCACATAGTGAAAAAGATCAAGTGGTACCCAAAAAGTAAAATTTGACATAGAGTTTTTAGGGTGTGTTGAGTGCTCAACAATTGGCGAATTACTGGGTGAAAGCATAATCATTGTTCCTCCTTCAGGTTTCATTGATGCAGAAGCTGGTGGAGAACTTAACTGGTTTTTAAATCAAAGCCTCTTTTACCTTTGCATTTGAAATTCTCCGGGTTTGCCTCTGGGGTTTTCAACCTATATTAATCCTTTGTTTCTTGTAACCCTAACTCATGCCCTTTTTACAAAAA
This sequence comes from Picea engelmannii, assembly GCA_009831015.1. Classification (NCBI taxonomy): domain Eukaryota; kingdom Viridiplantae; phylum Streptophyta; class Pinopsida; order Pinales; family Pinaceae; genus Picea; species Picea engelmannii. Next base: position 30,099 of record ML817742.1, on the reverse strand, counting down.
TCTAGTAAATAATTCACTCGCATGGAGCCTTTAGTCACCTTTACTCACTTGCTACAGTGTTTCTCCATTTCCAACGAGTGTCATAGCCCCGACGGAGTCACCCCGATGTCACAGACCTTGCTCCGTTGCCAGCAAGCATCCATAGCCCCAATGGAGATATCTGCATACACTCCCCTATTGTGTGCTCATTTGATATAGTTAACTTTTATTTCGGCAGAATTCCCTGAGCGAGTGGGAGAGGATGACGTCTGTTATTTTGCAAGATGAGATGGTTAAGGTGAAACTTACTAGCTCTGACTCTTAGGTGCATGTAGTCCTTTCCATCTTTCCTTCTTTCCCTTAAGGTTTTACCATACCACTAGGCATACACTTTTGACATTTCTCCAAGGTTGTTCATCTACGCAGGTTAGATACAGAGCTCCCCGAATGATTCCAGGTTCCCCAGTGCTTCTCGTGTTTGAATGTGAGCGACGAGTTAGGAAGAGAGTTTGCTATGTCACATGTTTTAGGGTCGACCATTGTCTTTCCAAACACAATATTAAAAAGCACAGAAGTCCAAATAACAAAAGAAAACAACAAAAAATGCATTTCGCAATTGACCTAGCATTTCACAATTGACAAAAATCATGAAAACACGCAGACAAGATGTACAATATATATATATAATGAAAATATTGTTTTAGGGCTTGGCCATTTACTGGGAGGGCGTCAGGTTCCCCCCTTAGATTTTGTAACCGATAAGTTCCTTCCCCAATCTTCTCGGCCACCTGAAATGGTCTGAGCCATAGATTCCGAAACTTAGAATGTTTGCCTTTAGGCTCTTTTTCTCTATCCCATTTTAGGACTAAATCCCCTACTTCAAAATTCTTCTCTTTATCCTTATGCTTGTCAAACCATCTTTTAACGATTTGTTGGTGGGCTATGAATTTTGATTTATCTTTTTCCGTTTCTTCTTCCAACATGAGTAGAGTGTCAATTCTTTGTTGTATGACTGATGAAGGTTGTCCTCTCGAATCTTGGGCTAGTTGAACAGATGGAAGATAAAGCTCGTTCGGGAGAATGGCTTCCTTCCCGTATACCAGAAAGTATGAGGAATTTCCTATAGCTTCCTTGGGTGTGACCCTATCGGCTCATAAAGCATTGTGGAGTAGATTGTGCCAGTTCCTCTGGTTATCTGCAATCGTTTTCTTCAACATTTTTACTAGGTTCTTATTAGTTGATTATGCCACTCCATTTCCCTATGGATTATAATTTGTAGAGTATCTAATTATGATTCCTTTGTCTAGTGAAAACTATGTTAATAAGGTGGACGAAAAATAAGCTGCATTATCGAAGACAAGAACAAAAGGGACATTAAACCTTGTAATTAGTTGTTCTTCTATGAATTGGATTACCACCTTCTCATTTACATGGCTCAGAGGAATGGCTTCTACCCATTTCGTGAAATAGTCGGTGGTAGTGAGTATGTACTTGTGTTGTTTTGAAGAGCATGGTGTAGTTTCTCCTATGATGTATAACCCCCATTTCTCAAAATGCCTAGAAACAGTCATCGGTTGGAGTGGGACTACTGCTCTCTTCTCTCTCCCAACGCTTATTTGACCATTTTTACAGTTCCTAGCGTAGGTGTTAGCGTTCTTGAACAAAATGAGCTAATAATAGTCAACTCTCAGTATCTTATGAGCGGTGGTGTCTCCTGCAAAATGTCCACCAGTGGGGTTGTCATGGAGCTCCTTCAGAACTTTGTTTTCATCTTCATGTTCGAGACATCTTAAAAGTACCTCATCATAATTTACCTGGAAGAGTACCGAATTTATGAGGCGATATTGTGCAGATTTTAACTTGAGAGCTCTCCTTTCACTAGGGTTTAGGTATTATAGGCAAGTCCCATGATGCAGGAGATACGTTAATTTCTCATACCAAGACTCTTTCCCTGGGGAAATGTATGAAGCTTCACCACACCATAATTCCATTTCATTTTCGCATCTGGGGTCTTCATTTACTTGGTCTTGAGCTTCAACTACCACTTTGCATAATCCTTGTCCTTTAACTAGTTTAGCAGGTTTTATGTCTAGATCAAACTCTTGGACTACTTCCATCCGGTTCCCTCTTCTTTCCCCCATCTCCTGTTGATTAAATAGGGATTGGACTGCGGGGTGAGCAACAATTACTTTGGCATGGTTCTTGAGGGTGTAAGACCTGAAATGTTTTACTGATTTATAAATTGCATAAGACTTTTTATCTATAGCAGGATAATTTAGTTCATCTCCTTGGAGGTTAGTGCTCATGAACGACATTGGAACCCCATTGTTTTCATCATCCTTCTGAGTCAAAACTGTAGCTAACGATTGATCGGAGGCAAAAGTATAGAGGAAAAAATCCTTGTTGAAATCGGGGCTTCGCAACACGGAGGATTGAGATATAACAGTATTGATATTGTTGAAGGCCTTCTTTCGTTCATCATCCCACTTAAATTCGACATATTTACGAATCATCCTTTGTAAGGGTTTGATGTTTTTTGCGAAATCGGGGGTGAATTTCCTCACAAAGTTGATTTTCCCGAAGAATGATTACATAGCTTTTTTGTTGTGAGGTAATGGGAGTTGAGCTATGGCCTTAATCCTTTTTGGGTCTATGTGAATGCCTGCTTGAGATATAATGTGGCCTAACAACTTACCTTCCTCGACACTGAAAATAGTTTTCTTAGGGTTTAAGGATATATCGTACTTCCTATATCTTTAGAAAATCTAGGTTAAGTGTTGGATGTGATCTTCTCTATTCTTTGAATACACAGTTACATCGTCTAGATACACTACCACACACTTGTTGACCAGTCCTCAAAACGCTATGCCTATTTCCCTTTGTAATGTTGCCCCTGCGTTGATTAGCCCAAAGGGCATGTATTTGTAAGCGAAGGTTCCCCACTTGGTTTAGAAGGTAGTTTTCAATCGGTCTTCCTCTAAGACCATAACTTGGTTGTAACCCGAGAAACCATCCAGCAAAGAGAAAATATCAAAGCCAGAAACGATCTGCAAGAGTTTCTCCATTGGTGGGACTGGGTAGTTGTCCTTTTCTGAAGCTTTGTTGAGGTTCCTAAAATCTACACATAAGTGGATTTATCCCGACTTTTTCCTCACAGGACCCAAATTCGCTACCCATGTAGGGTGTCTAACCTGGAAAATGATCTTGGCATTGAGCAATTTCTTTAACTCCTGACACATGAGAGGTTCCAGGGATGGGTGGTACTTTCAGATCTTCTATTGGAATGGTTTCACTTCGAGTTTTAACGGAATAATGTGTTGAATGATACGGGCATTGTAATTTTTCATATCTCGGTAGGACCACACAAAGACATATTGATACTGTCTAAAGAGTTTGAGATAGGCCTTTCTTTCCTCCTTATATATTGTCTTACTGATATTTACATTCTTGGGGTTTTTCGGGGTTCCTAGATTTATCGTTTCATGCATGGGACAAGAACTACTGGTCTTCGCATTTTTGTGTACCTTAAATCGTTCTTTCAGGTAAAAAAGATTTTCTAAATTAGCTATCCCCTTTGGGATCGTGTGAGACCTCAATTTGTTAGTTGGTTGACTTGTTCGAGGATCAGGGTCTGTTGCTTGTTCCTAGAATACTTCATCGTCAATGGCCAAGTCTTTGAAATTATCTTGGTTAGTCAGAAAGTTAATGATCCGTTCATCCCCTTCAAAGACCTTCAAATTATAAATATTGTTAGGCACCAATGGTTTGCAGAGTAGTTCTACAGTGAACTAGTAGTCTTCATAATCTTCTAAGAGTGACAGCCTTGAAGAAGCTGTGGCCAAGGAATCAGCAAGGATATTCTTTTCTCTGGGGATCGTTGTAATATTGAAAGCTTCAAAAAGCTCTATTAACCTATGCACTTCCTGTTGATAATTCTTTAGGTGTGGGGAATTGCAATGTATAGTATTCCGTACTTGTCTAACGATAATCTCATAATCTCCTAAAACCTTCAATTCCTTGACGTTTAATTCTACGGATTTCTTTAACCCTTGTACTAGAGCTTCATACTCGGCGGTGTTGTTTGTGCATTCGAACTCAAGTCTACAGGATAGGAAATGAAGTTTACCCTTTGGATCAATGAGGATGCACCCTACCCCAGACCCTTCCTATGATTTAGATCCATCAAAGTATATGGTCCAAATTTGTGAGCGAAGGTTATATGTTTCCTCTCTCTTATCACTTTCTTTCTCTCTTACCTTTCGTTCCGTGATTTCTAGCACCGGTTCTTGACAGAAGAGGGTTTCTTCTATCGGTATCGATGATTTCTCTTGAAAATCCATTTCAAAATTTTGAGGGAGAGGGGGGGAAAGTTGTCGAAGTGGGAATCACAGGAATAATTGCCTAAGACAGGGAAATCTGTCGATGAAGGTTTATTTAGGGTTTCTAGATCAGTGACCATATGTTTCAGATATCTTTCCCTATCAATTCTGATCATATTTTTATGCCCTTTTAATGGTAACCAAAGGTGTGCCCATTCTGTGCTAAAGTATCCATTTAACTTCTCATACCAATCTCGACTTAGTAGTAACCCATAAGCTTATGGGATGTCTACTATAATGATGTCAATCACTTGCACAAACTTAGGATGCGTTTCTATCTTGATCATTACATCTTTGAGTTCTCCCATGACCTTCACCTGGGTTCTGTCTAGTTTTATCACATGTTTATCACTCTTGAGAGGAACTGTGTTTAGTTTTTTACAAATAATTAGTGGCATAACGTTAAACGATGCTCTTGAATCGGCCGAATGGTTATGGAGGTTCATGTTGAAGACTTCAAATGTCAAAAGGAAAGGTTGGACAAAAGGTCTTCCCTTGTTATCTTAAGAGCAAATGTTCACAGTTGGTTTATTCCCTAGGTCTGTGGGGATTGAATTTCTTCCTGATTCAGTGCTTGTCGTAGAATTTTCTGCTGATTTCAAATCCTTTAACATGAAGTCCTTTTGTTGAGGGATCCTATAAATGTCCATTACTGATATATTAGCCTTCAACTTCTTCATATATTCAACTATGTTGTAATCCAGCTTGGGCGATACTCGTGTATGGATGTTTATAGGGTCTCTTCGGGGAGAAAAAGGTGATTTCAGGGGGTCAGGAGCTATCTTTCCCCCCGAAGCTTGGGTGGTAGCAAGATCTTTTGAGATAGGTGGACCCTTACTGCATGTTTGCACAACTGAGACCTCTGCAGGTGGTTCTTGAGACTCAAATAAGTCATCGAAAGGCATGATTAGGTCAGGATCCCATATCATCATGGTTGTATCTTCTGGTGGATCAATCTCTTCCTGATCAACAACATCCATAACTGAACCACTTGGTTGTTCGGTCAGGGAGACTTCGTCTAGAAACCGATTGGCCATCAAATTCATGGCATGCACCCATTGAGGGTAGTCTCTTTCGGAGTGGTTTTCCTGGTGATAAGTATAGAAAGAATCAAATGCTACATTTCCTAGATCAATATTTAAGTTGGTTGGGGGAGGTTTAATTGCTTTAAACAGTGGGTTCCTTTTAAATAAAGGATTATAGGGGCTTTGGCCTTGATTTCCCTCCCCTGCACTTCTTTTCATGTCTATGATCTCATTTGATAACTTCTTGACCATGCGTTGTAGGTATTTTATATCTCCATTACCCATTTCAGGAGCTTGTTCTTCTTGTTTCCCAGGGGGTCTAGTGAGAAATAACCCTCTCCAAGGAGGGGGTTGAGCTTCTTTCTTGACTAAGGAGACCTGACTCTCTTTGCATCCTTTCATTTGGAATTCAATCATTTTGGCTTCTTCAAAATTCTCATCCAAGGTTCATTTGGCATCCCTCTTCACAAACATGGAAATAGAAGTTGGGAGGGCATTAACGTAGACCTCGATTTGTAACTCCTGGGTAGGTTTAACTTCGGGCTGGAATTTGTTCAAGATAGTTGTGAATATTTGATTGAAATCTTTAACCCTTTCTTTCGAACTCATGGTGGCGGCAAAGATCCTGTAGTAGTTTCTTCTACAAATTTATCTAGAAAATCCTTCTGAAACTTCGTCCAACTAGTTATAGATCCTACAGGCAGATTAAAATACCACGTGGAAGTTGAATTCTCAAATGTATAGGGGAATAGCCTACATACTACGTCATCATGTTGGACATTCATAAGTCTAATCGCTAGTATGAATTTCTTGATAAGATCTTCAGGCAATCTTGAGGTCTCGGGGATCAAACTTAGGAAGTAACTTATCTGGATGTCGGGGAAGGTTATGGACTCGCCTTGGGATGGCCAAAGAATCTCTGGCCAACCAATGTTGATATTTATGTGGTGGGTTTCCCCGTTCTTCATCATGGTCGTTGTTGTCTTCCACATCTTTGGATCTTGAGTTAAACTCCTCTTCTTCCAAAAAATCGTCCGGCTCAGAGACGTCGTCGGTTGGCATTTTAGGGATTAGATTTAGAGGGTGTTCAATTTCAGTGATTGCGAAATATATTAGGTCTTTTATTGTGTGCACAAAAACCTAGTTGGGGGTGTCGACCATTGGTCTACTTATTTTTTGTCTTTGAGGAAGTATCGAAGCTAAGGACATCACATCGATCTGTCGAGCGTATGCTCTAGTGATTCTTCTAAAATGATTTAATTCCTTGTGAGGAAGAGCCTAAGGTATGTCATGGAACAAGCGTTCTTCCTTGGGCTGGGGTGAGTTACTCATTTCAGGAGTACTCAGTGTGTGCGGGCTATCTTTGGAATGACTAGCCATGCATGTGGGTTGTTTTGAATCTTACAGGTTATTTGAAATATTATGTGAAATATGTATTCAACCATTCATTCTTCAGGCCCTTCTTCTAGCGTCAATTCTATTGATGGTTCCTAAATCCCTTTAGTTCAACATCAGGAACCAAACCCACCATCGAGGCCCAATTAGACTCTGCAGTGTTTAATAGTGGAATGGTTCTCCAGATCTTGTGATCTGACCAATTAATCGATGGGCTTTATGTTTTCTTGTGAAGGCGTCTCCTATAGTCTGGACCTTTTATTTTTGTATTTTCTCTTAGGTGGGACCGATATAAGATGGAATTTGGTATAAACCAACTTGGTAACAAAATGGGAAAAGGTTTTAACTACTGGAGAAGAGGCTGAGCTTGGGATAACCTGTTGCTCAAGCATGCAGACAACGATCGTCTACCACAAGCCTAGTACTAATATGTTAACCATGTGAGTATTCCAATTTATGGCTGAGATACTAATTGGTAGAAGAAAACAAACATATGATAAAATAATGGCAAGTAAAATAATTCACTTAACCCTAATCATCCATTACATAATAACACAATGATTCATATTCATCATTAAAGAAAAGAACTGTAAAAACATTGCATCAAATAACTTATCAATAGATTTAATATCTCTTACTCGTTACAACATCCATTCATGAGACAAGATAGGAAATAGTTCTTCTCCACGCCCAATCATACATGCATTTGATGAAAATATAACTTTGTCTCTAGTCCATAAGGACTTCTCAATTAAAGGCAGCTCCAAAATAATTCTTAACAAAACTGGAAACGAGAGTTTCTTGCAACAACCATCGACCTTTAACTCCTTAGTCGATGTTGTTATTTATAACATAAAATTAACTAAAAATAATGGCTAAACTGGAGATAAGCAAAACAAAATTCTCCACATGGCGTTCTCTCCTAACAATTTGTCTAAGAGTCATCTCAAGATATCACTTTAAAAGGGTGACTCTTCTCGTACTCCGACCACTGGATGAACAACTCCTCGTAGGTATGGGCGTATGGTATTCTATGTTGTTCCATCGGGGCGGCGTAAATATCTTCGATCTCTACTGCATGTGCCTGATACTCGACCAGACTAGCACTTAAATGTTGCAGCATACCCCGAGCTTTGATCGGGTGTTCCATAAGTTGTCGCACCTGACCTGGCTCTCTTGTGCCTATCACTTTTTCTATTTCTTCGTCCCATGATGAATCTTGCTCGGTGTGTGATTTGATTATGTTTTGCAAGTCGACAAGGTCATCAGGGATGCCAAAATCGAGAAGTTCAAATCCTTTATTGCCTTATTGATTTTGACCTCGCTTCTCTTGCATTGGCCCATTTTCTTGCATCTCCCGATGAGGCCCCCGATCCATTCTTGCTCAATACTCGGAGGTATCTTTCTGGAAATCGAAATTAAAATCGTTTAGAGACTGTGTATAGAACAAAACTTGGTAAAATAAATGTATAAAGTGTAAACGTGAATAATCCATTCTAGTACATACTTGTAAAGCTTTCCAAACCTGGTTGTTTGATACTTATGAGTTCTCTGCAATATTTCAAATTGCTTGCACCGCTTTTGTTATTGCCGTCATTTTTTCTCTAGTTAGGGTGGGTTACATCTGTGTGCCACAACATGAAATATCAGGTGCGGAAAAATATGAGAGTTGAAGTCATGCCAGTGGCCAGTTGGCCCTTGGAGTAGGGAAAGGATGTCAGAGCCAAACATGTGCTAAAAGTACGAGTATGTTCCAAAGAGTCGGATCTTGTCATAAGGGAATTTTTTAGGCGCCCGAGGTCGAGGCAAATTTTTTAAACAAAACTTACATCAAAAAGTGCATAAACTTTCATCAGCCCATCATGAAGGCTTGGGGATTGAAAAATCAAGGTGATTGTACAACAAACCTTTTGCAATTCCTATCGGCTATCTCTCACACGCCTCAGAACATGCTCGTTGCACGGATGTGCCACATAAAATCTTCAATTTGCTTCAAACATCCAGTCGCCATGGATCTAGTGTTCCCTGGAATGTTTCCACCCACTTCCCGCTTTGTTATAAATCGTGGATGTTATTCATGTGTTCTACTCACCAACCGAGCTTATGCAATGCTGGTAATTCGTCTCGCGAGCCCAGTTTGATCAATTTTTTTTTTCTTCCTGCTTGGGGCCCTCGTCAAGTTCCCCACACATAAGATAGATACATTGTTGCATCATGGGAACCCCTCAAAACATAAGATGGGGCATGTGAGGAAGCCGAAGCGCCAGGCTTGAGCCCCAAAATGCCTGGTATTCATTCTTACTTGCAGCGGCCATTCCCGAGGCTTCAAAGGGAGGTTCCTACCTACATGCGGAGGCCGAAGTGGATGACGTCGTGCCGAAAAGAAGGACTTCGGAAGCCACGCCTCTGCAATAGTAGATAACTCGGAAAAGGGGAAGGCCAAGGAAGAATAAGGAGGCTGGGGAAAACCAAATCCCGAGTGAGTCATGCACAATATCGATCACCGAGGAATTACTGATGTGTGTTATCCGGCTAGAGCCTATCGAAGCCACAAGTCGGGGGAGTGGGAGAAGAACGAGGAGGACAGATGCCACGGGTTCTAATGATCGAGAGCCAACTCAGTAGCTGGAGAAGGCACAACTCGCCATTGTTGAACTCTACCAGGAAAATAGAGAATTAAGACGACAATTGGCAAAAAAGACCCTCGAGGTGTTAGCGTCACAAGGTCGTGAAGGGAACATGACATGGCTCAAGAGACAACTCCGGGAAGTGCAAGACACAATCATGTAGCTGTGCGAAGCGCAAAGGGTGTCGAAAGAACTAAATATGAAAACATCTCAGGGAACGCGAAGTAGCCAGTGAGAAAGTCCGCAGAATTTGTCAGTGCGCAAAAGAGGCATGATTAACGAACTCTATTTTGTATTCTCAGATGTGGCACAAAACTTCATAGTTTTTTGAAAATTTTCATGTTCTTAATAAATCGGGTTGGTTGGCCAAAAGGTGGAGACAATGTCTTTTATATGTAATCTCAACTCAATGGAAACCTAATATAAACTATTGAAACTTTGACGAAAGGAATCTGGTTGTAGCGATTGGATGCTTCGTTTCTTGTCTTTGCTTATGTATCTCTTGTGTTCTTTGTCCATATTTTCTTGTTTGATTCAGAACATATTTTTCGAGCCTGGGATTTGCTGCGCAACGCCCATTGTTTGTATCATTTAGACAGACTATATTTCTTGCAAGTTAGCCCTAAATTTATACTTAGTGGTGCTCCGAGTTACTTTGTATTTTTCATTGATACCCTTCTGCGAAAACCTCCGACACCGATTGTTTTCATCGTACGGTGTTGACGTGGCACTAAAGACCAGTGACTTAGCTCGTGGGTATTGGTCGGACTTGGGACTTTTTTCAAGTTATGCGCTCTAAGCTAAACTTGGGACTGCAATGCTGAAAATGTATTGGGGATCAACGTTCGGGGATAAACCTATCACGTAGTTTCCTTTGGGTTAGCGTCCTCAAAAACTCCCAATGCCGGAAATGTTTCGGAAATCGACGATCGGAGAAAAAATTTAGCATAGTCTGGATGCTCATTATGATTCGATCTTCTCTGATTTTTCTAAGCACATCGAGTATCAACTATTGGTGATATCATTTCTTTCTTCATTCAACGTTTACTCTTTTAGCCTTTTACCGACGTCGAAGGGGATCGATTGTCGACAATATCCTTGTATGATGATCGTCGCGAAAGAAAACTTCCTTATTTTGATGCCGATGGAAATTGGTGCTCAGCGACTGTGGTTTTTCAAGTGATTTTATTTCATCCTTTAATTCCTTCCGATGTCGAATCTTTGAGCGCGTCAGGGAGATTTTTTTTGCTACTAATTCCTTATTTAAGCGTTAAGTCTTTTTCTTTTAATTCATGAGTTTTCATAGATTCAAGAAAACTTTTAAAGACTTAATGAGATTCAAGATGGTAAGAAAACACAACATTTTTCACAATGAAGACAAATCAGACATGCAAAAGATCAGGTGGTACCCAAAAAATAAAATTTGACATAGACTTTTTAGGGTGTATTGAGTGCTCAACACACTCCTCCTTTCCAATTAACATGTAATGGTTCATTTTGACTCCATTCATGAGATTTATCTTCCTTTAATCAGTTTATTGTCATTTCCATGGACTTCTCTCATACATTAATATGCATGTCATAAAATGCATAGTACCCTAAAAAATAGTGTAAAATCAAAGTTGCATAAAATTGACAAAGAACCCGGTGTTTCAAAATAGGTCAAAACATATTTACATGAGGTACCACTACATCTGAGACTTGGTCCAGAGAAAAACCGTAAAGTTACAGTACATAGCCACAAGCAAGTAGGTAGCTGATATCCTGATCAAGCCTTTGACTTTGAGACAATTTGTGCAGCTAAGAAGCAATCTTGGTGTGGTTGAGAATGACTCCCTTGCTAAGAGGGAGTGTTAAATTTGGAAGTATCGATAGTCATTCTCCATTGAGAGGTCATATGGGCCACCCTGAGGCTAGCCAGGGAGATTTGGAGAATTAACCAGTCTTGTGAGGTATTGACAAAATCCAGGGGGAACATACAACCTCTGTGAGTCAAACCAAAAGTCAAGAGGAACGGGATGCTATGCGAGTATAACGCAAAAGTCAGGGGGAATGTACAACCTCTGTGAGCATAGATAGTCTATTGCAAAAGTCAGGGGGAATGTACAACCTCTCTGAGCATAGACAGACTAGTGCAAAATTCAGGGGGAACATACAACCTTTGTGAACCTAGGCAAACCTTGTGAGCCATGAGAAAAAGTCAAGGCATCCAAAAAACATTAGGTTGAATATAAAATTCCTATGAGCTAGAAACAAATGATATTCCTAAAATTGTAAATGATATAAATGTATTGATCTAGTGAGTTTGCATCTGTAACATTATCCACCATGAAGAGAATTTTGAATTTCCCTGTAAAGAGTCAAGTTGTAACTGAAGTCTTAAGTCTAGTTCTATTTTAGAACTAAAGTGTAATGTTGAGTTGCAACTGAATTCTTAAGTCTAGTTCTATTTTAGAACTAAAGTGTAATGTTGAGTTGCAACTGAAGTCTTAAGTCTAGTTCTATTTTAGAACTAAAGTGTAATGTTGAGTTGCAACTGAGGTCTTAAGTCTAGTTCTATTTTAGAACTAAAGTGTAATGTTGAGTTTCAACTAAAGTCTTAAGTCTAGTTCTATTTTTGAACTAAATTGTAATGCTAAGTTGTAACCAGTCTCAAGTCTAGTTCTAAGTTCGAACTAAAGCATACCAGTCTCAAGTCTAGTTTTATTTTTGAACTAAAGTGTAATGCTGAGTTTTAACCAGTCTCAAGTCTAGTTCTAAGTTTGAACTAAAGTATGAAGTTGAGTTATGATTAACTCATGCAAACAAGTTACTATTTTGAGCCTCTCCTCTTCTCCTCTTCAACCTATATAAGAAAAGGTTGACTCCTCTCTTCAACACAGTTTTGATATGCAGGTTAAGGGTGAAGTAATAGAGGAGCATATCAGTGATAAAGAGGTAGCATACCAAAGAAGCATATCAATGTTGTATATCAACAATAGAGGCAGCATATTAGAGGTGTATTTCAGCAAGGTCTTTTAGGTCTTTGTCAGGTCAGAGTCATCTTGACAAGCTCTTTAAGAGAAGAACAGTCGTGGTGGATATTTGTAAGTGATCTTGCATTATTAATGCAATAAAGGAATATTGTTTATTGGGGGTTTTCTCCCTATATAGGGTTTTTCCAGGGTATATGTGTTGTTGATGTGCATGCTTACAAATCTACATATTTATTTCTACTTGATTATGATTTGGTATTGTTGAAGTGTATTAAGCTGGAATCAAAGTGTGCAAGAAAATAAAAGAATTAATCCGCAAAAGAAATCAAGCTCATAATTTAACAGTTATACCTTTAGGATCTTTACATGGAACAAAGAAACTAGATGAAAATCAATACCCCTAATTCAAATAAGGAATTGGTTCTCTCTCTGATCTCATTTTCCATATTCTCACTTAGCATTAGTTACTATGGCTCCCTCTTCATTGGCGTGAAAATATGTTAGAAAGAAGGAGGGGAAAGGAGAAGTATTAAGGATTATTTTTTAAAGGGCCTAGAATGAAATGTATATTAACTGTAAATTTTAGAAATGACATGCACATTAATTATAAATTTTAGTCATAGTTTGTGTACTTAATTTCTTTTTACAATGAAATATAAATTCCATTTTTTTCTTGGAAAAAAATATTTTTCATTAGGCTTGTAGATAAAAACATCTTTTTAGTTACTTGATTGCTCCAAGAGTAGCCAAGTGCTATATAGTCCAAGAAATCTATGGGGAGATGTAAAAACATCATTTTAGTTAGTTGATTGCACTGAAAGTAGCTAAGTTCTCTACAACCCAAGCCCGATATGGGGGAGATGTTGTCACATAACTTTACATTAAAAAATAATAAAGAGAATATGGGGGAGATGTTTTCAAGTAAGGTTACATTAAAATATAATAAAATAATAAAAAATAATGATGAGAGTATGACAAACATGTTGTCAAGTAATGTTTATGCTTAAATAATAAGAGTGAAGGGAACTCTAATTCGATAGTTCATAAGGCACAATACTTGCTAAGGTTTTGCAAATGGGGTAGCAAGCTCAGTGGGCTTGCTTGTGGGAAAAACTCCTCAGTTAAGAGAGTTACCCATGGATATGGGTCATAGATTAATGACTTAGTCTACCCAATTAATCCCAAAAAATGATATGAATTTTTTTTAAGGTATAATGTTTTTTTTTTTAATTTTACACATTAAAAAAACTTGTAATTTATCTTATTGTCCAGACAATGTGCTTTCTATAGCTTTGTATGAATAATATATGTAATTCTATCCCTCTCAACATGGAGTTAACATGTGTCATTTAAAAAAAATATCAATAACAAAAATAATATTATTGTTGGTCATATATAAAATATTTCAGTATCCATTATACTTAAAATAATTTTATATCAAGTTTATATATAAAGAGATAAAGTAACTAAAAGTAAAAAATGTCTTAATCTACAAATAGGTGTTTTCTATGGAGAGTATGAGGTATTTTACTTTCTTCAATGCTTAATATGGATATGGAGTTGACATGTGGCATTTAAAATAATATTAATAACAAAAAAAAATTCAATGTGATCCATAAAAAAATCTTTGAATCTCTTTTTTAAAATTTTACACATTAAAAAAATTGTAATTTATCTTAAGGCCCTTTCTATAACTCTATATGACTAAGATATGTAATTCCCTCCCTGCTCAACATAGAGTTAACATGTAACATTTAAAAAAAAATATTAATAACAAAAATAATATTATTGTTGGTCATAAATAAAATATTTCAATATTCATCTTATCTAAAATAATTTTATATCAAGTTTATATATAAAGAGATAAAGTAACTACAAGTAAAAAAGATCTTAATGTGATAGGTGTTTTCTTCTTGAGAGTATGATGGATATGTTTTAATTTCTTCAATGCTTAATATGGATATGAAGTTGATATGTGGCATTTAAAATAATATTAATAATAATAATAAAATATCAATGTGAACCATAAAAAAATATGTATAAATGTTTTGAAATTTCTTGAATATTTTTGAAATATCCACATTGGTGTACAAATAAGATGTAAATTCCTAACTATTACAACATTTACTCACATAATCCAATTTTATGATAAATCATATAGTTATTTTTAATCTAAAAACACCTCATTGCACTTATTTTTTTTTAATCTAAAAACTCTTCATTGTAGTTCTTTTTAATCTAAAAAGACAACAATGAGCTATCTATTATATACAAAAAAAAGTCACACATCCATCTCTTTGGTTGGGACCTTCCTATAGAGGAAATTGGATCCCCAACTAGGAATTATCATCAAAGTTTTGTGCATTATTGATTTTTTCAAAAGAGACCTGTTATCCATCACTTGGAGGAGGTGTGGACTCCTCCTCTTCCATTTCCAGAACTAACTCGATGTTCCCAGCCTCGTCTTGCGCTTGCTCATGTTGTTGTATGTACTTATCTATTTCAATTGGGTTAGCATGTGTCCTCATTGAACTAGTAAACCATTTCCCCTACTTTATGTTTCCCTTGTCACCTTCCTCTTGTGAGACAATGATCCACACTCCAAACATTGTACTGCCTACAACTTCTAATTTACCTTTGAAAATTATGAGGGTGTGGTTAATTTCCTAGTGATCTTCCTTGGCATTCTCCAGTGATAAAGTCACCGGGGGTCTTAACTAACCAATATGTTAGCGATCCAAAATACTTTGTGTTCTAAGTCTATAACTAGACTAGGTCATCCACCCACTTTCACATCTCTAGAATTTTAACATATGGGATCAAAGCCCATCTAGCCATAACTGCTACCTCCCCTTCTCCACCTCCTATTTTTCTCTTGTGGAACACTTCTCCCCATACGGTTACTCTTGGTCTACTTATTTTTCAGCCCTAGTGCCTATTTTTTTTAACAAAAACGGGTATTTTATATATTTACCAAAAAAAACCATCATTACAAAAAGGAGATAACAGTGGTTCTATTATCCGATTTATGATGTGTTTACATTCATCCTTTCCAAAACCAGAGATGAGCGATACCTTCATGCTGCAAACGCTACATACTTTCCATGTATAAATGGCTACGAAATTGTGAAGAAAGACTTGATATTTACACTTCATAGAAACCTGGATTTAGAGTGTGAGGGGCCAACTTCGTCGTGTTGTGGCACACTATTTTCCTCTGCTTGGGCTGCGTCTCCTTGCTGTTGTGCTTGAGATTCTCCTTCCCAAGCATGGTCCGAGAATCCAGGGGCAATTGGGACATGTTGATCGTTGATAGCCACCGAATGGAAGGTGGATGGGATCTGGGATTCATCGGTGCTAGCTGGATGTTGAGAGTGTCGAAGATTCTCAGGCCGCTGGTTGAGCTCATCAATCTGTCTCGTGTTGTGATTTAATCCTCTCATGGTGATAGCTAATTCCTGGTTGTGCCTGAATTCCATTCTTTGGATTTGTTATTGGATCTCGACCATGTTTTCCCAAATTGACTAGTTTTCTTGTTGCATCTCTCTGTGTTGGGTGTCCGACCGGTCCTCTATTCACCTGCACTCTTCCTGAAATTCCTGAAACTGTCCCCGTATGTTTCCCAGTGTGCAGGGTGGACAGGAGCAAGAGTCTCGACGTTTGATAGTGCTTCGTCACATGGTGATATAATAATCGGGGGAGGCACAGGGAAAGGGCAAAGAAAGGCGAGAAGAAATGAAGTCCTGAATCCCAGAAGTACGAGGGTGTTTAACGGAAGAGAGGACTTGTAGATGATGGTTGGATGGAGGCCTCCAGAAGCCATTATAAACCAGAGTGCTCATGATTTCCCTCGAGTGAGGTAGCATAGATGACTGAAGCAGGGCCTGGGTTGCCGCGAGGTGAAGTACACAGACGATCGTCTAAAGGAAGAGTTGAAGTGCCATGAA
>ML817741.1:158164-170996 GCA_009831015.1 Picea engelmannii | reverse complement strand
AAATATATTAAAACTCATACCATTATACATGAAACAACCTTGGGTCCATTACCCAAACCTTTGTGCTACCGGACTTTCTCCAAGGGTTGACATCAATCACTAAGGGTTGACATCAATCTACAATATCACTCTCCAATGGTTGACATCAGTGACAACCAAAAATCCATACCAACTTTCCATCAACCTAAGCCAATTGTCTAACAATCTCCCCCTTTGGCATTGATGGCAACACCAACATTGATGGAAACACTTAGTCATGATAAAATGCATGCTTATACTCCTCATCAATGTTTCTATATCTCCCCCTTTGACATCAATGACAAAGGGTATCTCCCTTTGGGGATTCTGCCACTAAATGAACTCTCCTTGGGGCTGCTCCCCCTGTCTACATGCCTTTTATTTTTCTTTGTGTTTATAAGTCTCTGATTACTCTCTCCCTTCATATGAATAATATCTTGCCCTTTGACAAAGGGTATCACTCTGAATTCATATCGCTCATTCTTCCCCTGTGAAAATTGCTCCTCTTGGAAACATGCCTCTATGCTCTCTCTCCAAGCATTTACCTTTGCATATGATAAATATCTCCCCCTTTGTCATCAATGGAAAAGGTATCTTTCCATCTGAGGCTGCTCCCCCTAACAGAACCCTTCCTAAAACTAATCTCCCAACCTGAATTGTCCTATTTATGGTGCTTCCTCATGTACATATAAGACATATAAGATAAGCATTTAGAAGCATTCATTTTGGAGTAGAAATTAATCCTAGTCTTTGGTGAAGATACTCAAAAGATTCTTGTGGAAGCGATTTTGTAAATATGTCTACCATTTGTTCTTTTGTGCCCACATATTCAACTCTTATGTTCTTCTCTGCAACCTGTCACCGTATAAAGTGATACTTTATTGGAATGTGTCATTGTGTTTTATCTTGGAGTGCATCACCGGGTTCTTTGAGATACTAATGGTGCTTGTATTATCACAATATATTGGAATGGGCTCATCATACTCAACCTATATATCTGTCAAATTTTGTTTCATCCATAGAACCTATGTACAACACGATGTTGCTACAATATACTCTTCCTCGGCTGTAGATAAGGATACTAATGATTGTTTATTGCTTAACCATGATACTAAACACTCACCTAAGTAGAACATTGCTCCATTGGTGCTTCATCGGTCATCAATGCAACCTTCCCAATTTGCATCTGTGTAGGCAATAAGTGATAGATCCTTTCCTTTTGGATACCATAATCCAAACTCTTATGTTTTTTTGAGATATCTCAAAATCCTCTTCATTGCTAATACATGTGATTCCTTTGGTGTTGCTTGAAATCATGCCACCTATCCAACCACCTGCATTACATCTGGTCTAGATGTTATCACATATAGTAATCTACCAATCATCGACATGTATTGACTCTGGTCTGTAGACTTTGAATCATCATCTTTTCTCAACTTGCAACTAATTTGCATAGGAGTGGTAACTAGTTTTAAATCTTCCATTCCAAACCTCTTTATCATTTCTTTGATATACTTAGTTTGAGAAATAAAAATTCCTTGGTTTCTTTGAAATATCTTGATGTAGATGTTGTTGTCTATGATTCCTTTCCATAGTTCGTATGGAGTTTTGTCATTGTTGTTTTTGAGAATTACTCTGTTTTGACTGTGAATTGTTGTATGCACTGCATGTGTCCAAAAACTCTCTATCAATTTGGAATCCATTAGCATTGTTCGATCCATTTCATGTGTAATTATCATCCATTATGATAATGTTCCTTTGTCTCTAAACCACTCTCTGAACCAATCTATGAATCCATGCTCTCATCCATTTTCATATATATGTCCAAACCTGCTAAGTTTTCTTACGAATCCATCTCTGTCCATACTGTCCAAGACTCTACTTGCACAACTATCCATAATGTTGACCCATTTATCACTATACTATCATGAAGTCTTGATTAATATATCAAATTGTACTTCTTCTAATTGGCTTCTCTGAATCTATCTTCTCAAACTCTGCAAGTTGCTCGAAGGATGGTTCTTTGGTCTGTCACAAATATCGCGTGGACTCCCCCTGTCTAATATTCATATTAACTGGGAGTCTCTAAGCCAGATGGCTCAGAACAATTCCTGCTCTGATTTGTATTTATCATCATCTTCATTGGTAGATTCATCATCTCTCTGAGCTCTGACTTCTTTCTTTCAGTTTGTGGATTCATCTTTCACTACAATTCCTGAAAGTACAATCTCTTGAACCTGTTCCTTATTTACATGTCCTTCTTTTCTTTCAATTATTTTCCAAACCTCTCTGTATATGACATATTTCTTTTTCTCTATATAATTTTCTTCATCTTGTTTTATTGTCAATCTTGCGATCTTTGGGACCTAGTATTTGTTTGCTTGTTCTTTGTGTTTTCTTATCCATACTTTCTTATATATGATATCAATGTTCTCTTTCATGGAAGTATCGATCATGCTTCTAAAATCACTAGCTATGTGTCCATAGTTATGACATTTGTAACATTCAATGTTACGTGGGGCTAGTGGGGCCACATATGCACTTCTTTATTGAACATTTATTTTATAATCCTTGCAATTTGCAACCTTATATCCAAAATTAATACAATAAAAACAATTACCATAAAATAAATTTGCATACCTAGGAGTGAATGATCTTCTTTGTGATGTAGTCCTTCTGAATTTCTTCCTTGACTGATCATGATCATGATTGAAGCTTCTTTGTGGCTTGAACATGAATGGTCTTCTTAAAGATGTATCTTCAATAGTTTTCTTAGATTCTGGTTGACCATGATTCCTTCCTTTCAGTGCTTCTGCATAACTCTTTCTATTTTCTTCATTCTTCTTTTCTAGCAACCTTGAGTGATTCTCTTCATTCTCTATAACTAATGTGGATGTTTCTATCTCTTCAAATTTCTTGTTGAGATTGACGATTTTACTTCTCAATGTGACAAATTCCTCCTCATTATTCTCAACCTCTTCTTCTTTCTTCATTATCTTAGACTTCATAACTTCTTTTGTTCTTTTCGCTTCTTCAAGATGAATTTTTAATGTGATTATTTATTCTTCAATTCCTTTCTCTTCTTTACCAAATTCTTCCTAAAGTTGGTTTAGATCGTTCGCTCTTTCCTTAAGATGATATGTCAATATCTTCTCTCTCATTTCTGTTTCTTCCTTCTGTGCTTCTATTTTGGATTCCAAATACTGCTTTTGATATTCAAGATTTTCTTCGATATTTCTGGCTTCTTCTAGCTAATTTCTGAAGTTCTCGATGACCTGTTGGTCTTATTCAAAAATGTGAACACTTTCCTTTTTTCATCAATTCTTTCTTGAGTGACTTGTTTTCTTCTCTTAGTTCATCTAAAGTACTAATCGATTCTGCTTCATCATTGTCTTCCTTTTCAATTAGTTTTTCTATCTCATTTCCTTCATGGCATTCTATTTCAAGATGTCCATGTTTTTCACAATTAAATAAAAACAACATACCTCTGGTGATTATGTACTCTTCATCTTCTAAATCTGTTTGACATGGGATATTTATTCTTCTTGATCTGTATTTGCATCTTCTTTGGAATTTTCTAAATCTGTGATGGGTGAAGAATATATGTCATGTAACTTATCCCAAATTTCTTTGGCTGATGAACATTTACCAACCTTTTCTCTTACCAGATTAGGTAATCCTTCCCAAATGAAATCCATTGCTATTTTGTTATTTTTCTTCAATTCCTTCTTGGTTGCAGTCTTTTCCCTTTTCGAACTATCATATCCTGTAACAACTGATAGCCAAATATAATGCCCCTGTGCCTGTAAAAATACTTCCATCCTTCTTCTCCACATCTCATAATTAAAACCATTCTGACCATTAAACATCGATACTCCATTCTTAGAATAATCCATGATCTTCTTCCAGCGGTTAAACCATTTCCTGAAGGAACCAACTCTGATTCCAATTCTTGGATTACTGAGAGGGAGGGTGAATCAGTAATAGAGCAATTTAATCATTTTTCACCATAAAATGAAAGTGTTATATTAATGTAGCATTATCATCCAATAGTTTCAGAGTAAATAAACATTGAACAAATGAGCAATCACGCACATACACGGTACACCAGTGTTTTACATGGAAACCCAAAGTGGGAGAAAAACACATAATACATTTTCTTATATGTCTTTAGGAATTACATTCATTGGAAGCGCCAATTTCCTTTGTTTTCTAGATGCAACTGGAAGGAGGCTTCAACCCCCTAGTTTCTCAGGATACAACTTGAGGGAAGCTCCATGTTATAGAAATTTTTGCCTCATCCTATGAAATCTTGCACAAAGGGCCTTATTCCATTTCCATATGCAGACTTACCTTCCCTATTGATAAAATCCAGAGACTAAAATAAATAATTTTCCACATGTACACATCTTTCACATTATACAACATGTGTATACGCAGGTTGCTCCACTACAACCTGTGTACATCGGGATTTGTGTTAGAAAATGAAAATTAAATGTCGGGTTTCCATGTGCAAGATCCTTGGCCTTACATATACTATAAACGTTTTGAATCAACCCTTCAGTTCCATTTTGAAGGCTATAAATGGGCCAATTCCAAGCTATCGAAAAAGAGGAGAAAGAATTCAACATTGAGAGAAAAGCTACTCTAGAGGAATTATTTACTTCATATTGAGTCTGCATCCCTTTTTCCTTTAAGTTTGAACACAGTGTTCATCCCCCAAGTTCTTCCCTTAGTGATTGTGAACCTCATTGTTTCTCTCTTATGAGCTTGCCTTTGGTGGAGGCCCAGCTAGAAGGAACTTAGTTTCTTGGTTTTGAACCGTTCCGACACGGAAGTCTGTAATATTTTCACTTTTGCTGATCATTTATTAATAGAAATAATCCTTTCCCATCCAATTGATATCTTGAAAATATATGAGTTATTATCCATGGGCGTATTTGTTATGTTTATTAATGGATTATGCTATCTAATGTGCTAACCTTTTATATTATCTCCATATGCTTGCTCTGCTTGTTTGTTTAGAACTAGTTGCAGGTATATAGCTTTGGGTTCAAGTGCTCAACAATGGACTTCATCGAACATCTAGATGAGGTAGGCCCCTTTCTGATCTCGCTTGCATATTGGTTTATACAGCATATTGTTGGGATATAATTGATTTCTATAGTCATTTCTGTCTATTGTGGTTTACCCTAGCCATAGAGATATTTTCCTCGTAACTGAATTGGCAACCATACTGGGGAATGAATCTTATCTCTTAGGGTTTGGAGTAATTTTCTCCTTAGATTGCTCTCGTTTCTATTGTGTTTCTTGTCGCATCATTGCTTGACAGTTTCTAGTCACGCTGGGTCTAAGTTCTCAGCCTTTCTCCCTTGTCTGGCCTTGTTTTGAAGCATATACGTGCATTTTTCCTTGACAATTGCGTACATACGTTGGTTGTATCACTGCAAAATGCATATATACGCTATGTTTGCCTTTCTTGTTTTCTAGGTATGGTGGTTGTTGGGTGGGATTTGATGGTTGCTAAGTCTTCTTAGGTCTCTATAGTGCCTGTTGAGTGCTTGTGGGATGACAAGAAACCCTCTTTTGGTTGAATTTCTAGGCAGAGTCTTTCTCATCATATTTTCATTTTTTATTGTCCTTGTACATTGGGCTGGGTGTTTTGTTGCTTGGTATCCTTCTTGAGTTATCTTTTCTATATATAGTAGGGTTATATATCAAGTTAGTTTTTAGTCCATGCATTTTCAATTTTGTTATATTGAAAATACAAAAAAAAATGCATTTTGCATTTCTTGGCATTTTTTTGTCTTTTGGAGTCTTTTTCATTAGCTTAGTGGATATAGTGAAAGATTGCGTTTTACTTTAGAATTGCAGAATTGAATTTGGAAATTGCATTAGTTTTCATAAGTATATCATTCATTGAAATTTAAAGTTAGGACTTTGCATTATTTTCATATTTACTTTTCTTGCAGTGTCATAACACCATGAGTTTCACTACCATACGTTTTTGACTAATCAAAACCATTAAAATTAACACTATAATTTAAAATTGATTAGTCATGATTTTATTTTCTAGGGTGCAAAAACTAGCTTAGGATTTAGTGCCTTGGAATAGGATTTTGTGAGTAAACTTCTCCAAGGCAATTAAATCAACATATGTGTCTGAGTCAGGGATTGGAGAAATCCATTGTATAATTGGTAAGATCAGGAGGCTCCACTCACACCAGAGTTAATCATGAGGTCTTGCAAATATGGTTGAAGGGATATCCCCCCGATACCTTCCTAGCGTCAGATATATTTCTGGGGATATTGCTAGTGCCTTTACCTCCATGAGAGGCGACACTTTCAAGGTTTTGGGGTTTGTTACCCTGTCGATGCGGTGGACCTGACTTACAACTTCTCGCTTGTGCATACTTTTTACAGTGGTTTATTAGTTTCTTGACTTAGGTGTCTCATAGGTTACTTGCAGGGGTTATTCTGCAAGTATCCTAGGTCAGATAAGGATCGGAAAACACACAACCTTTATGGAGGATTACATCTCTTGGGGGATTTGACTGACTGGTTGTTAATCCCACGAAGGCCCTTATAACTGATTCTTTTACCTCCACTCTTTAGCAGGGAGTCTCAGGCCCCTCTTGGGAGAGACATACCTTATTTAGGGAGGGAGCCCACTCAACCACTTTACCCTATTTGCATGCATATTGGTTGTTTGACTTTTGGTGTGCTCTTTGATTACTAGTTGGCCTTAGGATATATTTTTTTTATCTTTAGAGTATTAAGTCATCGTGGAGTCAGACCAAACTCCCCACCAGTCTCATCGCTTGTTACAATTACCACCGGATTTCGAGTCTTTTCCTTCTAAAAGATGTAGATTTACTAGGCGTGGTACACACACATCCACTGTTCAGACTTGATATTCTACAAGGATGAGTACTGAACCTAGTCTTAAGAACACTGGGAGCCCTTCGACTCCCACACCCACTATATTTAATGGCACCCCTTTGACCCTTGCAACCTCAATGGTTGTAGTGAAGGAGGCACCTATCATTACTATGGTGTTGCCTATAGTGAATGCACAAGCTACTGCCTCGAACCCTTTTGGGTCTCTTGGTCACTCATTGGGCTATAATGTTCATGTTGGCATGTTTTACAGGAAGAGTGTGCTTGTCATTGATGGAAAGAACAACAACGACGATGGAAAATAGGAAAGAAGCGATGAGAGTTTGAAGATTTGGACTTCGGAAGATATGTAAGGATTACACAGATCCACAATTTGGCTAAGTGTCGAAGTGAATCTTTAAGGAGTCAAAGGAGCAGAAGGTGAGAAATCTGAGGAGGAAGAACGAGAGTGGTCGTTGGATCACTGATACAGAGGACCAACAACTGCCTGATCAAGTCAAGGTGCGCGAGCCTTAAATATTTGTGCACATAGGAGAGAGAACTTACCAAATTTTCAAAGTCCTGAAGTAGTTTGAGACTATTCATCACTAGGAAGAGAATTTGTTTCGTTGATCGTCGGGAGATATGTTTCAGTAGACCGTGAGTTCAGGAGGGAGAAAAGTTTGAAATTTTAAATCCTCGAAGTCTGGAGAGCTGGAGAGTCATAGTAAATTTTAGTCGTTAGATCATTATAAAGTGGAAGGACAAGATAAGTTTGAAGAAGGGCGCGCTAATCTCAGCAACCGATAATCGGGTGCTCAGATCTATGGTTGACAAGGCATATCAGACCCCCCAGCCTTTCTTCCTTTAACCGTGGGGGGGGTTCCGAGTTGGTGGTATTTCCCATGTGGGACCCTCATATGTGTCACCTTCCTATCAACTCGGACACCCATCACTCATTACCACTTACTGCCTAACCCCCCCTTCAAGTAAACCACCAAACCACTCATACATACCACCTCCGCACTCCGACGTCACACTCCACTACTACGCTCTTCCTCCACACTCCACTACACTACCTACACGTCACACCCACATTAGAAAAGACACATGGCATAGTCAGATAATGACAAGTGCTAAACTGAAATCGACATTTCAGGCTCGTGCAAATCAAGAATCTGAGTGACACGTGGCAGACACTCGGCTCGTGCCACATCATCAAGTGACGTAAGAAATTTACATCACTCTGGGAGTTTTACTTCGGGATTTTCACTACCAGAAGATGCCTAAAGTCCCGAAGTTCTGAACGTCGAAGTCTCAAAGTGGACATAATTCGTTCGATCTGAAGATCACTTTGGGTGCATTCTCAATCATTGATAAAAATAAAGTGGAAGGATAGCGTAAGTAGAATAGTTGAAGTGCCAAAGTAAATAGTGGCCATCCATCACAATTCTTAATTAAGTCCTAGCCGATAGATTAAGAAGTGAAAGGATAAGTGTAAACCGTCTGATCTGTTTGGACAGGTGTCTGCAGATCATCGAATCCGAAAGATTGACGTACGGAAGAAACAAGAGTTTGAGAATTGAAATTCCCAAAGGCCAGACTCATGGAGGAGATCCTGATCGTAGATTCAGGGAGACAGGTGTCAATAGATCTTCCACTCTAAAATATTGTCATATGGGAAAATCAGGGTTTGAGAGTTGAAAATCCTAAATCCTAGATCACCAAATAATCCGTAGCCACTGATTTGGAAGGGAGTTACGTGTCAACAGATCGTGGAGATATGGGATCACATGTGGAAGGAGGAAAGGAGGTAGATAATAGTCCTTGATTGAGAGGCATCGCTAAGGGATTGGAGATCAATAGTCATGATCAATTGTAGGGTTAGAACATGCTCGGGTATTAATTTTTCTTGAGCGGGCTGCAATCAAAACCACGGTATCGCCAAAGGCATACATGGAGCTATATAGTGAATTGCGGGGTGAAAAGTGGGTTTCCCTCAAACCACCTTTGGCCACACCTACAATCACGTGGTCACATGATAACATCACCCAAGGTCACATCAACGGAAGATAGGTGAAGGAGATAGCATTAATAGGCTCCACATCGGAGGCTACACATTGAAAAGTAAAAAAGGCATTTGCGTGTATAATCCAACGACGCAGATCAAACATAATTTGAACGAAGGGTTTTTGTTTCACTTCATGGTTTCTTGATCAATTACGATTCAGTTACACTAACTGAATCATTGTTCTTGAGCATTGGAATCATGATTCCTGAGAATTTTTTAGATTCCTAACTTGAGCGTTGGAGATGCAGAGTGTAACGAATGATGAGAGCAGGAATAAAAGAAAAATGTCATGACAGAGAGAGGTTGTTGTTTCTTTGTAAAAAGTAGTCAAACTATAAGCAATGAATATAAAAACATGAACCGAGGGAGAAAATGTAGAGATGAAGCACATAATCTAGATAGAGAAGAAATGGTGAAAACAACAAACTGTATGAGAACTTAAGCATAAGAAGATGTGAGTAGGAAGACACTGATGTAGGCATAACAGAGTAGTGTAGTAGAAAAGTGATGCAACTGGTAAGTAATTGATAAATATTGTATCACTGTAATAAATTTCAGGAAGCAAAGATTATATTTTAGGGTGGTAGGGTGGTGCTAGGGAGGATTGTTGTCCTCAGAGTTTCAAGTGGGTGCTTGAACACAAGGAGTTGTAGCTTCCATCTGGTTGCAACTAGAAAAATTAGGGTGGTAGGGTGGTGCAAGGGAGAACTATTGTTCTCTGTTATACAGGTTGGTGCATGTGTGACAGGAATTTGGTGCTTCCATCCAGTTGGTGCTGGAACACTCAGGGAGTTGGTGCTTCCTTCTAGTGGGTTCTAGAGAAACCATATAGTTGGTGCTATCAGCAAGTTGCAACTTGTAAAATATAGGTGGTAGCCTCACATTGAGTTGGTGCTCAAAGATAGATCATGTACAGAACATAAAAATACTGCCTATCATTAGAATAAGAAGAGGTTTTCTCCTTTTATGGGTTTCCTCGTGAATATTTGTCTCTGTGTATATCATATGTGTGATTGATGTTTACTATTTCTATTTTTCATGACTTGCAGAATATTGATGATCACTTGGAGAAGATCAGTTGTCTTAGTAATCTCAAAAATTGGTATCAGAGTGGGTTCCTTTTAGATAAAGGTAGATCAATAAGCTTAAACATGACAAATCATGAAGGAACTTCAACCAATAAGCCTCCTCTGTTTTATGGAACAATTTTTTCTTTCTGGAAGGTTAGAATGAGAACATACATTATGGCCTTAGGTGTTGATGTTTGGGATGTTGTAGACACTGGATATACAAAACCTGTTGTGCTAGCTTCCAAAGATGATAAGTTAGAATTTAGCTTCAATGCAAAGGAAATGAATGCTATCTTGAGTGGGCTTGTTGAAGCTGAATTTTTAAAGGTAATGCATCTTGATTCTACCAAACAGATGTGGGATAAACGCATTAGCAGTTATGAAGGAAATGAGAAAGTAAAATATGCCAAACTTTAGACATATAGATTGAAATTTGAACAACTAAAGATGAATGAGGACGAAACAGTTAGTAAATATTTCTTAAGAGTTGGAGAGCTTGTGAATGTCATGAAGGGTCTTGGTGATAGGTTTGAAGACGCATTTTTAGTTCATAAGATTTTAAGATCTCTACCTAATAGATTTAATCCAAAAGTTTCTGCAATAGAAGAACTGAATGATCTTAAGATTTTGTCTATTGTTCAACTTATAGGAACTCTAAATTCTTATGAAATGAGGATTAATAAAGATAAACCTACCTCTAGAGAAGCATCATTTAAATAATATAAGAATGATGATTCTGAGCCTGATGAAATTGAAGAAAAATTTGTGAGAAGACTAAATAAAGGATCAGGCAAGTTTCCCTTCAAATGTTTTAACTGTGGAAATATAGGTCACTTTGCATATAAGTGTCCACACAAGAATAAGGACTGAAAATATGAAGGTGAAGAGAAGTACAAATCCAAGAGATTTGGTAAAAAGAAAAGTTTATGTGTAAACAATGATGACTCTTCAGGGGACACATATAGTGATTCTTCTTGTGAAGATAAGGTTAATGACTTTATGCTTATGGAAAAAGAGGATTATGATAATAAAATCACATGAAGTGATGTTAATGATGAAGAATTTGTGGTTGACCTGGAAGGAGAACTTATCAGTGCCCTAGAAGAAATTTCTAGCCTCAGATTTAAGAAGAAAAAGAAAAAACAATTGTTGATGTAGTTCGAGAAAGACAATAAAAAAACTCATGCAGACTTTTCCCTGCTAAAAGTGGAATTATAAGAGGCAAATAAAATAGAGGACATTCTGAAACAATAGTTATCAGAGAAGAAGGAAAGATGTGAAGCCTTGGAAGAAGATGTAGTAAAAACCAGAAAAGAGATGGAGAAGTTTAAAGCATTGTATCTCCAAAATCTTCCAAGCATTAAATCCTCAGCAGATTTAAACAACATTCTGAGAAAACATAGATATCCTTTGCTGAACATTGGTTTAGGCTATGTAAGTGGTTCAAGTAGCAAACAGACAAAAAGCAAAGAGCCAGTAAATATGATCAAGTTCCAAGTCAGCAGACAATTAGACCATGTGACTACTCTGCCACCAAAAGATAATAAAGACAAGATGATCCCTGATAAAAAATATATATATCATAAGATGGAGAAAAAAATTCCAAGAAGAAGGCCATCCTTCAGGTACCAAAACTATTCCATATTTATTGTTTTTACTGCTCTAATTTTGGTCATAAGATTGCAAATTGTCAAATTAAGTTTAGAGACATGCAATTGAGGAGATTAAGAAATAAACAATCTTTGCAACATAGAACTAAATGGCCAATTAGTAGAAAAGTTGCACCAATCACTTTGACCTATTGAATAATTATATCGAATGCTATAACTGTCATAACTTTGGCCACAAAACTGCAAACTGCCATCTGAAGAATTACAAAGCATATCCAAGGATAAAACCCTTAACTAGAAATGCCATCACATGGAAAAAGAAATATAGTGAAAAATGTGGTCTAGTACTTTGAACTCAAAGACAAAAGAACCCCTAGTATATTGACAGTGGATGTTCCAAACATATTACTGGAGACAAAAGTAAGTTTATGTCTCTAAGTGAAAGAAAATCAGGAAATGTAACCTTTGGAAATGATGCACCAGGAAAAATAAAAGGTAAAGGAATGGTAATTCTAAGTAATGGAAAAGGGAAAGATCAAGATGTGTTGTTTGTAGATGGTATGAAACATAATATTCTTAGTGTCAGTAAAGTTTGTGAAAGATGATGTAAATTTGTTTTCACTTCTAAAGATTGTAAAATACAATCTGTGAATTCAGGACAGTTGATTGTAAAAGGCATAAGAACATAAAACAATGTCTATGTTTTGAAAGAAGAAAAAGAAGAATGTCACTTAAGAAAGTATGATGTGTTGATTAAGGTTGGTCGTCATTGATGTCAACCCTTGAAGAAAGACCCGTAGCACAAAGGTTTGGGTAATGGACTGTTGACGGGCGAAATTGACCGCTCATCAACTGGAGGAGTGAATCTAGTCCGGGGTTGTCTAAATAACCCAAGACGTTTGGATTAATCCACTCTAACGGGTTTAGCAGCTCCGTTGTCCAATCTAAGTCCTAGGAAAGTAAAAAAAAAAACTAAACTAAAGAAACTAACTAAGTAAAAAAACAAACAACTGTTGCAACTATATACAAGTCTAATATATATTCACAGTTCGCTAATTAATATTAGTGAAATAATAATCCTACTCATTAAATATACAGTGTTAGCCTAAGAAGTCTTCTCTGGCACTATCAAACAATAACAGAGTCTGGACACCATGGGGTTCAATTCTCACTACAGGGGCCAT
>ML817741.1:128919-151473 GCA_009831015.1 Picea engelmannii | reverse complement strand
CATGGTGTATTGTGGTGTATTGGTGTAACTCTTATACTATTGTTCATTGCTCATTGGATATAATTGAATGGTTTAAGTATAAGTTGAAAAAGTTTTTTAAATTGTACTGGATACTGATTCACCCCCCCTCTCAGTATCAACAAGAACATAGGTTAGTTGGCTTTCCTTCAATAAAACAAGCATGTGTTAGATGAAATTCATTGTTTGATGTTACAAGGTTGTGTTCTAACCCCCTTGGTGGAAAAAAATGAAAAGAAACAGTGTAAAAAACTCACAAATTTCCACTATCCTGAGTTTCAGCAGTAAAATGTGTTGCGCGCTCCGTGATTAAAGGGTGCACCGAGATCAACGATTGAGCAAACAACGCTCAGATATACTACCGACAAGAGATTTCGGATCCCCCCGATCGTTCTATCTTTAATGGTGGGAGGGGGGTCTGATATGGTAGTTTTTCCCAGCGGGCCCCATCCTAACATGGTGCAAATATGTTACATCAGACCCCCCTTACTCTAAACCAGTTACTGCCTACCCCCCCTCTGACATACCACCATACCAACCTTACTATACAATTTTTGCCTGATGACATCACACTCCACTACCATGTCATCTCGTGATGTCACACTCCACCACCCCCTCTTACAAGTCTTGTCGCATCACTTCATCGACATATATCTCCCCACTTACCCATCACACATTAGGTCTCGTTTCACCTACCCTCCAATAACCGCCTTCCACATCATCATAGCACACCTGTCACCCGTCCTTTACTTTCCACCTCATACCCAAGTTATCCATTGGCAAATTAATACATGCTAACATATCTATTATCTTGCTGACCTATCCCCCATGCCCAACAGATACCCATCCACCCAAATTTAATCACATTTCCACCATTATTGCACTGTTCACATTTTCTGCATACCATAAGCTCATTTCACCCGCCATTTTCAGTCAGTAATCGAGATAAATCTAATCACCCGCTAACATTTTTTGTTTCAGTTTGTAGGTACCATTTGAATTGATGGCGCCAAAACCTAAAAAATCATAGGTCGAGGAAAATCCATTCCTCCCGCCTCCTGTCGATCTCGACCGGATCCTGCTAGCTGACAAAGACTACCTGATCTTAGAGACCAGATGCAAATTCTATTTTTTTGAATTGCAATCATGGTTTAGGGACACCTTCCTAGATCAAAGTGACGAGATTGGAATCTGGGATTCCAATCTCCCACTGTATATTTTCCCCCAAATTCACCACTTTCCCGAGTTCACCCTCAAATTCCAGGCGCATTATCTCCCCAGTGAGAGAACCATTGTTTCATCGTCTGGAGAGACCCTTTCACTATCACATCCAAATCCATTGACTAGATGGTGAAAATACCCAGAGCCAAATCCCCTTCTACTTTCACCCTTGAAGTTCTAACTGAAATGTACCAGAATCTATCTTTTCCCCAGAGAGCGTATATTTTCGAGTTTTTCCTCTCATAGAATGCCCAATTCCCCAAGAAAAATCCCCCCTATCATTCTTCCATGTTTTTCAGAAAAAAACAACCAAGTCATTTCGTCCTTGTGTTGTCTACTCGAATATTATTTAGATGAATGGGTGGATGAGCCAGTCCTAGATTTCTTGTCCATTTTTTCTGCTGAAGAGAAATCCACCACTCAGTTCGACTACAATAATTTTCTAGCCGAGAACATGCATGAGAAACTTTTCAGATTTCCCACAGAAGGCATGTTACGGTATTCTTCAATACTGTCTTACATGTTCATTTTATTTCAAGCAGATAAGTTCTTATTTCCCATGCAGAAACTGGACCAGGACGACAAACCATAGCCTATCACCTCTTGGACTTCATTACTGAGAAAAAAAATCCATAGATTTTAATTTCAAGCAATTCATTGAGCAGTTTTACCACCCAGTGGTAAGAATGCTCAGTGGTAGATAGGAACCGAGGATAAATGAGGATATTCAAAGAATTTTACAGCTCTCAGACCTCGCCAATACTGGAGACTGGTATCTGTATCAGAATAACACAGAAATCAGAATTTATGGATGTGAGATGGATCCTTATAAGCTTCCAAGATATGTACCTGTTAGGATATTCGCCTTGGAATACATCAAGCAAATGATCAATTTAGATGACATACACTTCCTATCTTTGAAGAATAAACAACAGTTGAGGATTAAAGGGAAGATATGATCTTTTATCTATAACATTTGAGATGTCGGGGAAGAGGCAAACAAGCTACTAAAGGAAATGAAGTTTGGCATCAATTTCCCTTGGCACTATGATCCATGTGGGATCATTGTAGAAATGAGATTGAGGAATAAAATTTCCCCATATGCTCATGTGCCCAAACCAAAGATCAAGAAATTTATGAATCAAACAGAGTGGGAGGTGAACACTCTGGAAGACATTGAACAACAATCTCCTCCATCCATTTTTGCACAGACCACTACTCCATAGATACCAAAGGAGAAAAGGCCCAGAAAGGATGCCTCCCCTTCAATTACTGAAGTCTCAGCAGAGGACTTCCAGGTTTACAGGAAAAGGCCCAAGACCAGTCATACAACTGACAGGTTAGGAGAGTAAGAGACCCTTTCTACCTCAGTAATCGAGGGAGAACACTCACCATTGTTCTCAAGTAATCAACAGATGATGATCACTTCTTCTTCAAAAGTGCAGACTGATACCACATTGACCACCCAGCCATCACAAGGGTCTGAAAAACTAAGTATCTTTGAGAAATATGATTTAATCAAGAAGAAGAACGAGATGTTGACCAATAACACCTATGCTCAATTCTGGAAATAGACATCAAAAAAATAGCATAGGTTGATCTCTTCTTTTGATACAGAAAAAGGGAGAATGCCAATGGCATTTCTACAGGCACAGGTGCCCCATCCAAAGGAAATCACTGATTACAAAAGGTCAACACTTGAGTTTGATGCCACGAAAGTACATCTAGCTGATCAGATGGATTTTCATAGACATACTGGAGAAATGGTTTTCTCAACATTGGCAAACGCTTCCACAACCATTGCAAAATTACAGGTTTCTCTAAACAACTTTCAGACCCAATTAAAGCTGGAGAAAGTGTCTTCCTTTGCAAAAGAGAATAGAATCAAGTCTTTGGAAGAGTTGGTACTAAATATTGGGTATGACCCCTCAAATGTGAAAGTATATGAAGAGTTGCTAAAGAAAACGAATGCTGACATAGCCTCCTTGAGGAAGCAATTAAAACTGTCAGCTACTGAAGACTCACAAACCAAAGAGATGGCAGAGACAGAGGGTCAAAAAGAGGAGATGCTAAAATTAATCATGGAGCAAAATGCACAGATCAAAGAGATGGAAGCAAATCTAGAAAAAATAGTAAAGGAAAAAGAACAGACAAAGCCTATGGAGGTCAACCCATTGAGTGCAGATCCCCTCACAGGAGTTAGCACAGTGACTGCATTAGCAACCACCACCATAGAACTTTCATCAGCTGCCCTAGTGACAGTTCTAGAGACATCCAAAGATCTAGCAAAGTCAATGGAGGAAATGACTTTACAAGGAGTAGAAACTAAAAAATTGCAGTAAGAGATGGAGCATCTCCAGAAGATTAAATCTTCTTTCCAGGCTAGCTACAACACTGAGAGGCACACATTAGAAAAATTGAAGCATGAGATACAACAGCTGCAAAAGAAAACAGTTGTGGGCAAAACACTAGCAAAATCCAAGGAGAACATTTGGATGGATATCTCAAAATCCATGATAGAAATATGGCCCCTCGTGCAAATCATGTTTGAGCAGCACAAATTGGTGTTAAGGAGAAGACGGGCCATTGACAGAATCAAGGGAGAGTTGGGATATATGCCCACAGAAGAAAATGAAATCATAAAATTTATAAATTCAAAGACTAAGGATGAGCTCAAAAGTCTAGATATTGAGGATAGGACTGAGACTATCCTCGAAGTCAATAAAGTCCTAACCAAGAGAGGACTAATGTTACAGTTGGAGGAGAGATCCCAGAACATAGATATCAGAGTTCATAGATTCTTCAGCAAGATTGATGCCTTGCAAAAGAAAGGCCTTCCTAGTTTGCTAGTCCTAAATGACAAACTGATGACCCTGTCTGACTACAAGAAAAATATTGCCATGGTGGAAAAGGACAACTTCAAGTTTTCAGGGATACAGGGGAGCATAAAAGGTAAATAATTTTTAGAGACTCTACAATCGGACGTCGACATCCATCATGAAATCAAGTATATCTTCATCACCAAGCCCACTTTCACAAAATACACTGAAATGGATGAAGTGTACCAGAGACTACTCAAAGTCACCATTCCCAGTCAATAAAGATGGGATGATCTGTGCACCTTGATTGAATAAGGGATGAGGTGTACAAACCAAGTCAGCATGTGGAGCATTCAAAGTAAAACAAATGACTCCCCAACGGCCTTCCCCAAAATTGGCATGAAGAATTCGACAGATCATCAGCAGTTCCTACATTTGTGTATCTTGTTATCTAGTTAGTTAGCTTTGGATTCCGCCACATCCTGATCATTAATGATAGGATTGATTGTAATTTTTTCCATATATACTTCAAACTTCGAAGTAATGAGGGTTGATCTTTACACCCAAGCAAGCTGTAAGAACTGTAATATTTTTCAAGAGATCTACCAGAAATAAAAAGGATATTTCATAGGATTCCTGCGTGTTAACTATTGGTGATGTTTACTCCTCTTCGTTGAATGGTTTTTCTGTCTCTGTAATCATTTATGTTTTCTATATCTGATCATTTAAAATAATTTAAATTTGTAGAATTTATCTTTGTATACTCTGTTTATGGATTTTAAAGATCTAAATGTTTATCTTATAATGTTATGATAAAGAAACTCTTAAATGCTTATTTGTTATAATTGATTATCTTGTCTTTTCTGCTATCCATCATTTTTACTCTAAAGGATCCAACAGTTGCATTATACTGCCCTGTGAAAACACCATATAAAATCTGTTCTTTGGTCTCAAACTTTATAAAATAGACCCCATATCCCAATGGATGCGTAAGCAATATTTCAGCCATTTTATAAAACAAACAACACAGTCTTATTTATTTAACTATCGAATGTGGAGAAAAGAAGAGATTGGTGTTGTTGCAGTGGGGAGTGATTCATATGTGTAGAAGGAGTTAGAGTGCAGCATCTGAAATTCACAGAAGAGGAAAGGTGCATTGAATGGACATGGAGCACAGAGAAGAAAAGGAAGAAGAACAGAAAGCGCAATGTATGTGTGCAGGAAGACAGTGAGGTAGACAGAGAAAGGAAATGTGGCAGAACAGTGATGAGACTGGTAAGCCATTGTTGAACATTATATCACTATAATAAGTTTCAGTAATTCATATTAATAAACCAGGGTGGTAGGGAGGTGCTAGGGAGGACTGGTGTCCTTAGAGGTTCAAGTGGGTTCTTGAACACAGGGAGTTGTAGCTTCCTTCTAGTTGGTGCTAGAGAAACCAAGGAGTTGGTGCTTCCTTCTAGTTGGTGCTAGAGAAACTAGGGAGTTGTAGCTTCCTTCTAGTTGGTGCTAGAGAAACTAGGGAGTTGGTGCTTCTTTCTAGTTGGTGCTAGAGAAACCAGGGAGTTGGTGCTTCCTTCTAGCTGGTGCTAGAGAAACTAGGGAGTTGGTGCTTCCTTCTAGTGGGTGCTAGAGAAAACAGAGAGTTGGTGCTCTCAGCCAGTTGCAACTTGCAAAACAGAGGTTGTAACCTCACAATGAGTTGGATCTCATATGTATGATAATGTAAAGAATGTAAAGATTATTTATCATATAAAGAAAAAGAGGTTTTTACCCTTTCTGGGTTTCCTCGGGAAATATCTATCTCTGTATATCTCATATGTATGAATGATGTTGAATGTTACAATGCTTACTTCCCTGCATTACTATGATTACCATTGAGAGGTCTGTAATGAGTTTTAAATAGGCATAATTGTTTAAGCACAGTAACAACTAATTCACACCCCCCCCCCTTCTCAGTTGTCCAACATAGCCACAAACCCTATTTTCCACAAAGTGTAACTCCAAAAATACAATGACCAGCAAGCTCAAATTTGTACCACAACTACTTGGATATGTTTCCTCGACGATATCCCAATTTTACAGTATGAATCATTATAGAAAAAAAGTTATTACGAAAATGGTTAGATGACCTCTAAATAACATAACTTAGAAAGCATCATCAAAAGAATTTATCCTCCCTTGAATTTTGGCCTTCTTTACTTCACCTTCCCTCTGAAATTCTGCTTAGATATCCTTTGGTTACCTCATTCACCTATAGATATTCAATATGCTCAATTTTGTTCAAAATGAGAGAGTCTTTCCTCTTATTTATACTTTCATGTAGCTTCCTCAAGGGGTTACCTTTTAACCATCTTAACCCACTTTCCTTATTTTAGGGTTAACCCAATTCTAATTTCTCCATTAACTTTATTATTTAAATAATTTATTTTGTATTCACTTTGACTTATAGTACACTCATCACTTCACTTTATTATTTACCTTCTAAAATCTCTTAAACTACTTTGACTAGTTTGACCTATTGGGGCTTCTAGATGACTCATGAGGGTTCTCCAACTTCACATGTCCATAACTCTCTAACTGTGAGGATTTATGTGACATTCCACATACCAATGGAAATGGAGTGACATGTAATATCCATCTAGAATAGTATTTCCTACAAATATATCAAAACTCATACCATTATCCATCAAACAAACTTGGGTTCTCCAACTTTTCATGGCCATAACTCTCTAACCGTGAGGAATTATGTGGCGTTCCACATACCACCAGAAATGGAATGACATGTACTATCCATATAGAATATTCTTACCTTCAAATATATTAAAACTCATACCATTATACATGAAACAACCTTGGGTCCATTACCCAAACCTTTGTGCTATCAAAATTCTCTATTGGACTTTCTCCAAGGGTTGACATCAATCACTAAGGGTTGAAATCAATATACAATATCACTCTTCAATGGTTGACATCAATGAAAACCAACAATCCATACCAATTGTCCATCAACCTAAGCCAATTGTCTAACAATATAAAGGAGACAATGAGGTTCTCCATTAAAGAGGGAAGATCTTGGGGGTTGAACAATTTGTTCAGACTTTCAAGGATAAAGGGATGCAAACTCAATCTGAAGAGAAAATTTCTCCAGAGTATCTTTTCTCTGAAATTTGAATTCTCTCCTCTTTCACGACTTGGATACAACTCAATTTATAACCTTCAAATGGAACTGAAGGTCCGAGACAGAAATTTTCTAGTATATGGAAGGTCAAGGATCATGGATCTCATGACGTGACATGGAAACCCGACACAATTTTTAATTTTGAGCACCAAACTCGATGTACGTGGGATGTAGTGGTGCAACCTATGTATACGCATGTTTTCTAACTGGTAGGGCATGTATATGTGGAAAAATATGATTTTTCAGATCTGATAAGTACAAAAGGGGGCTTCAAGGTTGCATAAGGAAATGGAAAGGCCATCAAAGCAAGTTGCATGGGGTGAGGAAAAAATTTATATAACAATTATTAGGTCCAACAAAGTCTATTGCCCATTTTTAAAATACCTATAGTATTACTTGTGGTCTTAGGGGAATCTCGTCCCTTATGTTGGGTTTGCCGACCCTTTGACATACATCACAATTTTGAAAATATTCCTTGGCATCTTTATGGACTATTGTCCACCATAATCCTATGTCCAATACCTTTTGTCTGGTATCTTTATTTGCATAGTGTCCTCTAGCTGTACCTTCATGAGATTTTGCTAAGATCTAGTGCCATTCATGTTCCAATACACACCTTCTTAAAATGTTATTTGCACCCTTCTTGTATAAATGACCAACAATGAGTTGATATTTTGTACCTCTGACTACTAGGTTTTTCTTCTGCGCAATGCTAAAGTCCTGTGGCACGACCCCTATACTTAATTATTCAATAATATCAATGAAGCATTCATCAACCACCTGTACTAAAAATAAGTGTGCATCAGGGAAGTTGTCTTCCCAGTTAGTAGGTTCTTCTCCATTGGTTACCCTTGATAGGTGATTAAGTCCTGCATTCAGCTTCCCTGGTTTGACGATTACTTCAAAATCAAATTCTTGGAATAATAATAGCCATCTACAGATCCTCCCCACCAACATTGTCGTGTTGACTAGATATTTGAGGGAAGAATGGTCTCTGGACATTTTAAAGTGTTTACCCAGTAATTAGTGCATGAATTTCTAAAGTGCATATACCATGACTCGTCCTTCTCTTTCTATTGTGTTGTAATTTTTCTCAGATTCTGACAACTTTGTTCTTGCAAAGGATATAGGATGGTCTAAGTCCCTTGCTCCTAGCTGTGTTAGAATTACTCCAAGTGCTATGGTTGATGCATCTACATGCACATGAAATGTATTTTCCCAATCTGGAAATACTAATATATATGTTGTCACCATATTTTCCTTTAAAGTGTCCAATCCTTGTTGACATTCCTCATTCCATTGAAATATGGTGTTCTAATTTAATAGTTTTTCCATTGGTGCAGTAATCTGCACATATCCCTTTATAAACATCCTATATAGCATGTATGTCCCAATGGTTCTCTTAACTGGCGCACTGACTTTGGTGGTGGTAAATTCCCAATGCTGCAATCTTAGCAGGGTCAACCAGTAAGCCTTGTTTACATGCTATGTGTCCCAATAATATCCCAAAAGGTGTCCCACAAATGCATTTCTTGATGTTTAATGATATATGGCATTGTTTTCATCTTTCCAACATTAGTCTTAACACTTCTACATGGTCCTTCAAAAGACTATATATATTCCAATCATCCAAATATACGTATAGAAATTGATGTATGAATCCCTTAAAAGAAACTATGAATACTCTTGAAAAGATAGTCGATGCATTCTTCAATCCAAAGGGAATATTTGTATATTGGTGGGATCCCCATTCTATATCAAAAGTAGTCTTATACATGTCCTCTGGAGCTATTTTGATCTGATGGTAACTTGAGAATTCATCTTTGAATGAGTATGCTTCCTGACCTCCCACATTTTATAAGACCTCATTTGTAAAAGGGGTAGGGAAAGGGTCATATAAGAAAGCATCATTGATTTTCCTCAAATATAAACAAATCCTTATCCCCTCTTTCTTCTTTTCCTAGACTATCATGGGACTGATCCATTCATATTCCTCTACTAGTTTTATAATACCAGCTTCCAACATTCGGTGAATTTATGCTTTCACTTTCTTCTTATACACTAGATTCAGTCTGTAAGGTCTTTGTCTGACAGGTCTAGCCTCAGGTTTGAGGGGTATCTTCATGACCCAAAAATGAAGGTATTATTGATAAATTGCAAGTTAGTTTAATGTACTTTATGCATCGGATCGATAATAATGTGAAATACATAAACTTATTATCTTGTTTGTTGAAGATCAAATGTGACTTTTTCTTGATGCTCATTAATGATTTAAAGAGATCAACCATTAATAATCATGCTGCAAAAGAAGAGAAGAGAACAAAAAAACATAAAGAGAAATAGAGACAAGAACTTGTTAATGGATTTCACCAATTGTTGGCTATGTCTCCGGGCCCACTTCCAAGTGGAGGACCTCTTTATTTCTCTTTAAATGCTCAAAGTTATCTTACATAGGAAATTTTTTGTTAAAAAACATGCTTTAGATCTGCTATGCAAGACCTCCTTTCTCAGATTCATACATGCTTCATCAAATTCCTCTCAAAAACATGGCAAAAATGCCTCTCAAAACATGAGAAAAGACCAAAAATTACAAGTTGCTCCTTCAAATCCCTGCATCAAAAAGTCTCCCTCAAGCTTCAAAAAGCCTAGTTTTTATAGTTTTTAGGCTCATATGAGGAAGCCCAACTTCCCATGAAGATATGGCCTCTTTCTGGGATCAACTCCCCCTCCAAATGGCCAAGATATCCTCAACAAAAAATTTATGGTCATACTATCAGGGAAAATCATTTAAAATTACATTAACAGGGTAAAAAAACCACTTTTAAACCTTAATATATGGGCTAAGCCCCCAAAGGATGGTGTGCACCCTAAATATATGGTCATGTGAAATCCATATGGCCAAGCGTTAGCCCAAAGGGCTAAGCACTTCCCCATACTTGGTGCTAGCTCCTGGTCACGGGGTGCATATCATGTGATCGCTAGTCAAAGCCAAACCATTGTGCGCCTTTGAAGGGGATAGTCCCTAGTCTTGTGGGATCACACCCATAACCATGGCTTAAAGCATGGGCTGGTGGTTGTCTTGGATAGTCTGTGCCCTTGGTTTTATGTGTTTTGAACAGAGACCATGACCTGGAGCTTAGCCCCAGCCCCCTCCTTTTTGCACCATACAAAAACAGTGCAATTCAAATATATTTAAATGTGTTTTCTATAACAAGAAACACGTGGACGCATTGGTGTTGGACCATTTCTCAAGTTTCTTGGGCTTGGTGGTGGTCGTAGGTTCAAAACCCATGGACCCCAAAATTACTTTTGGAACTTTCCATTCGACTGCTAACTGGGTGCCACGTGGTTGCCCATGCATGGGCCACGTGGCACCACCACATTTGCCCAAATCACATGCCACGTGTCCAATTATGATTGGATCTATCATCTGCCCAGTCAATTGTTGTAGTGTTTCCACATGTCTCTACCACATCAACATCGTTAATTACCTTTGGTGATATCATACTGACATCGGCATTGACATTTTGCTAGTTGACCCTTTGACTTTTTAGTTGTTTGAGAATCTGATCAGAGTGTGATAACTCTTGCATACAAAGCCCATTTGAGAAAGTAAATATATGGATCGAATCAGTGCGACCAATAGGTCGCAACGGAATTGTCTTCACTCAATTCCGAGAACTTTATTTTTTTAGCATTTTCTGAGCCTGGGGAGCCTCCTAGATCACTTCATCTCACCTAACTCCCCTTCTAGCCTTTCATCTCTATGAATTTCATTGGAAATAGGTCACTATGTTCATGTAGTAAGTCTGTTATTATTTCTAATGTTTTCTCATCCCAATAGTCTCCAATACTTTCCATTTTACGATTTTCATTCATCCCAATGTTGACTTTCTTAACTTTGATTCATGCAGCAAATGACTCTAACTCTAGAGACGAACCTTCCACCACTCTTTCTCCTTCAATATCTGTAATGTGAATGTTGTATGAATCATGTTCATTGGGTACTTCCTCTTCGACTTGATAACATGAGAGTAAGTCTTTGACTCTCTGTCTGTTCTGTTGTTGATATTTTGTTATGATTTCAACCTCTAGTTCATCAAACATATCACTCTCCTTTTTAGTTTCAATGTTGAATCAATGTTGGGGTTCTCATTTTTGAATGAGAAGGTTAATACAAAATTTTGTTGTAATCCTATCCATATTGTAGTGCCTCTTTGCATCTCTGAGTCTATGTACCAATTCCCTGGGATCCAGTGCCTCTTTGCATCTCTGAGTGATGAGGCCATTCCTCTGGTGGTGTCATTCTCCATTGTGTCATGCACATCTCCAAGTGTTCCACTAGTGTTCCTTTCCCATCATACCTCTGCATTTTATTTCTCTCATGTTATGCGCCAAATCTAATGCGTAGTATTCGTTTACACTAATACCAATCTTGAATTGTTTCTTTATGTACACCCCACCATCTTGCATGTGTTTCCTTGAGTGAAATATCTAGGGCTAAGATCCTCTCATTTTCTAACACTTCCTCTTTATATTTTGTCAATAATTCCTCTAAGTCATTTATCCCATGAAAACATGAAGGTTCTCTAATCCTTTTACCAACCCATCTTACCGCGCAGTCGATTCTTGCACACCTCCTTGTGGAAATTTCATGTAATCAATGTTGCCAATTCTCCAAACCTATGTTTGAGTCAGAAGCACATGATGTAATGCTTCTTGAGCTGAGTACCCCATCTATATTTGGGTTAACATAATCCTCTTCTCACGTGGTGGTTCTGTACAACTGTTTTATTTCTTCAAAATCCAAACAAGTGGCCTCTACCAATCTTTCTCCTTATGAAGTATCCAATGGTGCAATGACTCTATATTCATCTGATTCAAAAGTCATTTTTCTTTTCTTCAGGTTGATTATAGTCTGGTTATCAAATTACCAATCCAATCCAAGTAATACTGGGTAAGGTGTTGTTCCATCTACTATCTCTATTACTTCAAAATCTACCATAGTGTGCACCACATCAAAATCTATTGTCACACCTTTAAGCCTTCCAATTGGTAACAATCTGTGTTGATTTTCTAGTTTCAACTAGACAGGTGAGTAGCCTAATGTGGGTTCTCCCATACACTGCCATGTCTTCTTAGGTAATACATTTAATTCAGAGCCTAAATCTAGTATATTATCTCCCATGTTGAAATGCCCAATGTTAGCATTTTGTCTGAATTCTCTTCTTGTCCTTCTTGAATGGATATGATTGACTGTTTTCTACTCTAACTTCCCTTCTACCTCTTTGTTTCATCTTTCTAGTAGATTTTTTTAAACCTTAACAGGTGATGGATCATTCAATAACTTAACATAGGATTGTAGAAAAGTCTTTAGGGTACTTACTTTCTCTAAAGGTTTTCCTTCACTGGTATGGCTCATTGAGGATGGCATCTCATACATTGGTGGGTTCTGAGGTTGTTGCACAACTAATGTAGACACAACATTCTTCTTGAAAAACTCATGTATGGCCTCCTTAAATGTTTCCTTTTCTTTCCACGTGTCAAAGTACTTTTGTGGATCAGTATTCTTCTTAACCCATTGGTGTTGAAATGGATCTTGTTTTGATGCATCATCTCCTATCTTGGATCCTTCTCGAGTGACTATATTGATGTGTTTCCCATCATCCCTGGATTCTTCATAAATCCACTGGACATTCTGGTTGTTCTGGTTCATTTTTTCTTGGATATTTTCCAAGAGTGTTGGGCAGTCTTATGTGTCATGATCTACTACACGAAAGTACATGCATGTCACTGGTGGAAGTGGAAAATCCATTGCATAATGTCCTGGTTGTTGGTAGTTGTGGCACACTACCGGTCCTCTACCTCTTCCTCATCCTCCACCTATATATCCACCTCGATCTCATCGCGGTGCATTGTACTGGGGTACCTGGTTATACTGCATGGGGCTATATTGTGGTTGTGCATTATTGTACTATGGCTACACATTATTGTATTGTTGCTGCAGATTCTTATATGGTGGTGGTACCTAGCTGAATTGAGGTGCAACTTGTCCTATCATCATTTCTTCTTGCACCATATAAGTATCTGAAGTTATTTCTCTTATCAACACCATCGTTCTATAATCCTTATCATCATGATCCACTGATTTGAAAAAAATGCAATATGAACTTTTTGGTACTGTCTTATACTTCTGCATCATTGGAAAATGATATGGATCATTCCATGCATCTTACAAATATCTCACCATGTCCCTCCTATTGGCAAGGGGTTTGGTACCCCTATTTCTATATACTGCACAAAAGTTGGACATTTGTTAATATGGTGTCCTTTTGTCCTGCATAGCATACACCAAACAACTTCTCTTTTCTCTTTTCTCTTATTCTAGTTAAATTGAAATGTTAGATTCTTCAAATCCTCCTTCAACTCCTCTATTGTTGGATCTGTCTACTGATATTGGTTTTATTCCACTTATAATGCTTCCTACAGAGCCTCTTCCTGAGTTTGGAATTTTTGTTGTCTTAAAGGATACTTCAAGTGTGGTAACAGTGAGCTCAAAATAAGTGTGTATTTTGCATGTCAGTAATTGCATATTTCAACTTACATTTCAGACTTTTGAACCTCTAATCAATTTCCCAAATAGACTCACCTGGTTTCTACCTAATTTTAATCATTTCATTCATGTACTGGTCTTTTGAGATTGGCTTTTGAAACTCATTTACCATTATTTTTTTCACGTATTCGATAATATTTGGTACTAAAATTTGGTTTTCTAAACACCGGTGTTCTTTCTGGTGTATTAGTCACACATGGGGTTATAGGTTCCACACTGATGGTAATCTGGATTGGATTTCTACCTTCTGTTCTTGACCCTGGACCTCCTGTTTTCATTTCATATGTTGCACATAGGATTTCCTCTGTTGGATTACTGAGAGGGGGGGTGAATCAATAATAGATCAATTTAATCATTTTTAACCATATAATCCAAGTGTTATATCAATGTAGCATTATCATCCAATAACTAAAGAGTAAATAAGAAATCAAAAAATGAACAATCATACACATACACAATACACCAGTGTTTTACGTGGAAACCCAAAGTGGGAGAAAACCACATAATTTTTTTTCTTATATGTCTTGAAGAATTACATTCATTGGAAGCACCAACTTCCTTTTTTTTCCAGTTGCAACTGGACGGAGGCTCCAACCCCCTAGTTTCTCAGGCTACAACCTGAGGGAATCTCCAAATCCCCAATTCTCTAGCTACAACCAGAAGGAGGCTACAACCCCCTATGTTCTTTGGCTACAACCGGAAGGTGGCTACAACCAGTAGTCCTTTCCCCATCCAACTGCCCTGACGTATAAGTATAATGATGGAACCACTACGAAAATATCACTGTGAGATATACTATTATAAACCTATACCAATCAACCTGTAATCAACCTGTACCATAAACAAGTTCATCCTCCATGCACCAATCTGTACCTCAACTTGTACCATGAACAAGTGCATCAACCATACACCAACCTCTACCTC
This sequence comes from Picea engelmannii, assembly GCA_009831015.1. Lineage (NCBI taxonomy): Eukaryota > Viridiplantae > Streptophyta > Pinopsida > Pinales > Pinaceae > Picea > Picea engelmannii. The sequence goes on along the minus strand of ML817741.1, from coordinate 136,697 downwards.
AACTTGTACCATGAATAAGTGCATCAAACATGCACCAAAACTGTACGAATAACCTATCACAACAACCTGTCCAAATAACCTATCACAACAACCTGTCTCATCAATATTATCAACCAAATCATATCTACTCACCAAGACCAATCACGAAGACAACTCTCAAATATGTGCATCAACCAAGCATAACACAACAATTCATAATCATCACCAAGATCAATATGTCCTTCTAATAATATACCAATACAAGTATGCTACATCATCCATAAACCATGTGTCAACAATACTACTGACAAGTGCCTCCAACCATGTACCAAGTATGTACCAATCATGTATCAACTACTCATCAACTATGACTCATCAAGATGTACACACATCATCAACTATACACCTCATGTATGTGCCAACTCATCTACTTTTCTCAACCATGTAACCAACATGTACCTCAACCAAAATCCCTCATCAATTTCATCATCCAAATCTGATTTGTAACTATGTAATAGACCTGGTGTATATGATCACATACCTACAAACCTTCCTTAACTTTAACAACAAGAGACTAGCATTTTCATCAAACTTTGCTTTAGTCTCACATGACTAGTTTTAGATTAGTCAACAACCCTAACTTGAAATAATCATAACTATGTACCTATACTAAATTAAGATCTGAAAATAATACACAATTTTCTTTAGTGTGTTTTATACAATTCCTCCAGATTTCACTACTTGGAACTTCTCAGAAAAGGAGTTATGAAAAAATGGCATACCTTGTTGAATTTTGTCTTATTCTAGAGAGTGAACTTGTAGAGAATGCCCCATGCGAAATGTTTGTTGTATGGATCTAAAAATTGTACACATAATACTATAGAATGTAATCTAACCAATACATTTGGTCTTACTAAATTTGGATATATTATGAATAAGTTATGAGGTTTTTACTTGAAACACCTATTTTAGACTAGTTTCAGGACTAGCCACAAACCCTATTTTCCACGGAGTGTAACTCCAAAAATACAATGACCCACAAGCTCAAATTTGTAACACAACTACTTGGATATGTTTCCTCAATGAAATCCCAATTTTACAGTATGAATCATTCTAGAAAAAAAATTATTGCAAAAATGGTGAGATGACCTCTAAATCACATAACTTAGAAAACTTCATCAAAAGAATTTATCCTCCCTTGAATTTTGGCATTCTTTACTTGACCTTCCCTCTGAAATTCTGCTTAGATATCTTTTGGTTACCTTAGCCACCTATAGATATTCAGTATGCTAATTTTTTTTAAATGAGAGAGCCTTTCCTCTTATTTATACTTTCATGTAGCTTCCTCAAGGGGTTACCTTTTAACCATCTTAACCCACTTTCCTTATTTTAGGGTTAACCCACTTCTAATTTCTCCATTAATTTTATTATTTAAATAATTTATTTTGTATTCACTTTGAATTATAGTACACTGATCACTTCACTTTATTATTCACCTTCTAAAATATCTTAAACTACTTTGACTACTTTGACTTTTTGGGGCTTCTAGATGACTCATGAGGGTTCTCCAACTTCACATGGCCATAACTCTCTAACCGTGATGAGTTATGTGACATTCCACATACAATTGGAAATGGAATGACATGTAATATCCACATAGTATATTATTTCCTACAAATATATCAAAACTCATACCATTATCCATCAAACAAACTTGGGTCCATTACCCAAACTTGGGTTCTCCAACTTCTCATGGCCATAACTCTCTAACCATGAGGAGTTATGTGACGTTCCACATACCACCAGAAATGGAATGACATGTACTATCCATATAGAACATGATTACCTTCAAATATATTAAAACTCATACCATTATACATAAAACAACCTTGGGTCCATTACCCAAACCTTTGTGCTACCGAAATTCACTATTGGACTTTCTCCAAGGGTTGACATCAATCACTAAGGGTTGAAATCAATATACAATATCACTCTCCAATGGTTGACATCAATGAAAAACAACAATCCATACCAACCATCCATCAACCTAAGCCAATTGTCTAACAATATAAAGGAGACAATGAGGTTCTCCATCAAAGAGGGAAGATCTTGGGGGTTTAACAATGTGTTCAACCTTTCAAGGATAAAGGGATGCAAACTCAATATGAAGTGAAAATTTCTCCAGAGTAAAATTAGAACTCTCTCCTCTTTCACGACTTGGATATGGCTCAATTTATAGCCTTCAAATGGAACTGAAGGTCTGAGTCGAAAATTTTCCAGTATATGGAAGGTCAAGGATCATGGATCTCATGACGTGACATGGAAACCCGACACAATTTTTAATTTTGAGCACCAAACTCAATGTACGTGGGTTGTAGTGGTGCAACCTATGTATACGCATGTTGTCTAACTGGTAGGGCATTTATATGTGGAAAAATATGATTTTTTGGATCTGAGAAGTACAAAAGGGGACTTCAAGGTTGCATAAGGAAATCAAAAGGCCATCCAAGCAAGTTGCATGGGGTGAGGAAAAATTTTCTATAACAATTAATAGGTATAACAAAGTCTATTGCCCATTTTTCAAATACTTGCAAAGTTACATGTGGTCTTAGGGGAATATCATCCCTTTTGTTGGGTTTTCCAACCCTTTGACAAACATCAAAATTCTGACAATATTCCTTGGCATCTTTATGGACTGTTGGCAACCATAATCCTGCGTGCAATGCCTTTTGTCTGGTAGCTTTGTTTGCATAGTGTCCTCCAACTATACCTTCATGAGCTTTTGCTAAGATCTTGTGCCATTCATGTTCCAATACACACCTTCTTAAAATATTATTTACGCCCATCTTGTATAAATGACCAACAATGAGTTGATAGTTTGTATCTTTGACTACTAGTTTTTTCTTCTGTGCAATGCTAAAGTCCTATGGCATGACCCCTATACTTAAGTATTCAATAATATCAATGAATCATTCATCAACCACCTGTACTAAAAATAAGTGTGCATCAGGGAAGTTGTCTTCCAAGTTAGTAGGTTCTTCTTCATTGGTTACCCTTGACAGGTGATTAAGTCCTGCATTCAGCTTCCCTGGTTTGACGATTACCTAAAAATCAAATTCTTGGAATAATAATTTCCATCTATAGATCCTCCCCATCAACACTGCCTTTTTGACTAGATATTTGAGGGAAGAATGGTATCTGGACATTTTAAAGTGTTTACCCGGTAATTAGTGCATGAATTTCTAAAGTGCATATACCATGGCTCGTCCTTCTCTTTCTATGGTGTTGTAATTCTTCTCAGATTCTGAAAACTTTGTTCTTTCAAAACCTATAAGATGGTCTAAGTCCCATTCTTCTGGCTGCATCAGAATTACTCCAAGTGTTATGGTTGATGCATCTACATGCACATGAAATGTCTTTTCCCAATCTGGAAATACTAATATATGTGTTGTCACCATCTTTTCATTTAAAGTGTCCAATCCTTGCTGACATTCCTCATTCCATTGAAATATGGTGTTCTAATTTAATAGTTTTTCCATTGGTGCAGTAATCTGCACATATCCCTTTATAAAATTCCTATATATCATGCATGTCCCAATGTTTCTCTTAACTAGTGCACTGACTTTGGTGGTGGTAAATTCGCAATGACTGTAATCTTAGCAGGGTCACCCAGTAAACCTTGTTTACACACTATGTATCCCAATAATATCCTAAAATGTGTCCCACAAATGCATTTCTTGATGTTTAATGATATATGGCATTGTCTGCATATTTCCAACATTAGTCTTAACACTTCTATATGGTCCTTCAAAAGACTATATACAATCCAATCATCCAAATATACTTCTAGAAATTGATGTATGAATCCCTTAAAAGAAACTATGAATACTCTTGAAAAGATCGTCGATGCATTCTTCAATCCAAAGGGAATGATTGTATATTTGTAGCATCCCCATTCTGTATCAAAAGTAGTCTTATACATGTCCTTTGGAGCTATTTTGATCTGATGGTAACCTGAGAATTCATCTGTGAATGAGTATGCTTCCTGGCCTCCCACATTTTCTAAGACCTCATTTGTAAAAGAGGTAGGGAAAGGGTCATGTAAGAAAGCATCATTGATTTTCCTCAAATATAAACAAATCCTTATCCCCTCTTGCTTATTTTCCTAGACTATCATGGGACTGATCCATTCATATTGCTCTACTAGTTCTATAATACCAGCTTCCAACATTCGGTCAATTTATGCTTTCACTTTCTGCTTATACACTAGATTCAGTCTGTAAGGTCTTTGTCTGGCAGGTCTAGCCTTAGGTTTGAGGGGTATCTTCATGATCCAAAAATGAAGGTATTACTGATAAATTCCAAGTTAGTTTAATGTACTTTATGCATTGGATCGATAAGAATGCGAAATACATTAACTTATTATCTTGTTTACGGAATATAAAATGTGACTTTTACTTGATGCTCATTAATGATTTAAAGAGATCAACCATTAATAATCATGCTGAAAATGAAGAGAAGAGAACAACAAAACAGAAAGAGAAATAGAGACAAGAACTTGTTAACGAATTTGACCAATCGATGGCTACGTCTTCGGGCCCGCTTCCAAGTGGAGGACCTCTTTATTTCTCTTTAAATGCTCAAAGTTCTCTTACATAGGATCTTTGTTGTTACAAAACATGCTTCATATCTACTTTGCAAGACCTCCTTGCTTAGATTCATACATGCTTCATCAAATTCCTCTCAAAAACATGGCAAAAATGCCTCTAAAAGCATGAGAAAAGACCAAAAATTACAAGATTCTCCTTCAAATCCCTGCATCAAAAAGTCTCCCTCAAGCTTCAAAAAGATTTTTTTATAGTTTTCAGGCTCATATGAGGAATCCCAACTTCCCCTGAATATATGGCCTCTTTCTGGGATCAAATCCCCCTCCAAATGGCCAAGATATCCTCAAAAAACCAATTCTAGTCATACTATCAGGAAAAATCATTTAAAATTACATTAACAGGGTAAAAAAAACCACTTTTAAACCTTAATATATGGGCTAAGCCCCCAAAGAATGGCGTGCACCCTAAATATATGGTCATGTGAAATCCATATGGCCAAGCACTAGCCCAAAGGGCTAAGCGTTGGCCCATACTTGGCGCTAGCTCCTGGTCGTGGGGCGCATATCATGTGACTGCCAGTCAAAGCCAAACCTTCGCGCACCTTTGAAGGGGATACTCCCTGGTCTTGTGGGATCACACCCGGAGCCATGGCTTAAAGCGTGGGCTGGTAGTTGTGTTGGATAGTCTGTGCCCCTGGTTGTATGTATTTTGAACAAAGACCACGGGCTGGAGCTTAGCCCCAACCCCCTCCTTTTTGCAACATACAAAAACATTGCAATTCAAATATATTTAAATGTGTTTTCTATAACAAGAAACACGTGGGTACGTTGGTGTTGGACCATTTCTCAAGGCGCTTGGGCTTGGTGGTGGTCATAGGTTCAAAACCCATGGACCCCAAAATTACTTTTGGAACTTGTCATTCGAATGCTAACTGGGTGCCACGTGGCTACCCATGCCTGGGCCATGTGGCACCACCACATTTGCCCAAATCACTTGCCACGTGTCCAATCCTGATTAGATCTATCATTTGCCCAGTCAATTGCTGCAGTGATACCATATGTCTCTGTTAGGGTCCTATAATTATAGGTGAGTCGATTCTTCGACTGTTGATTTGGCATCTCTCCCGGTGACGAAGTATGGCTCAGGTGATTCTGTTTCCTCCCTCCATTCTGGTCGCTCAATTTCCCCATCACCTTGTTGCATCCTTCATCCGCTGCATCCTCTCCCCCTTGTCCTTTGTCAGCCTCCATTATCCCACCTTCCATCCCTGCATGAACAAACTTAGGATGAACAATGCTAGCAATATAGTTAATCTAGGATAAATTGATAAATAAATGACTATTTAATAATTAATTAATTATTAATTAAGTTTAATACCTAGGTTAGAAACTAAGTTAGAAGTTAGGGTTAGCTTTAAATTAAAATAAAACAAATTAAATAACAAAACACTAGAAATTAAATAAAAAAGAAAACATAATAAAACCAAAAAAATAAAATATTAAAAAAACATTTAAATGAAAATAAAACAATTAAATAAATTAAAAATAACAAAAGAAATAAAACATATAAATAATCACAAATTATTAAAAAACATTTAAAAAACATTAAAAAACTAAAAAGTAATAAACTATATTAAAAAATTAAAAAATATATATAATACAAAAAACAAAACTTATGAAACGTTTAAAACAAAAATTAAAAAAAACATAGAAATAAAACTAAACCTATGGAACTATCCTAAGTCTAAACCTATCCTACCCTCACGTACCCCTACACCATACCTACGTCACTCCACTCAAGTCCCCTCACCTTACGTCATCCCACCTCACTTTCCACTCATACATGCAACTCCCGCCCCCACATTACCCATACACTATACTCCCACGCATTTTCATTTACCCCGCACCCCATCCACTATACCCCAAAACAATCAACGCACCATGTTTAATTTCGGACCCCCCCGTGAGTTCGACATTTAACGAGGGGGGGTCCGGAATTGAAATAAACCCCATGCTAATCTGAATATCTTAGAATCGAGCACCGAGATCAACGACCCAGGTTCAATTCCGGACCCCCCAGGGTGGTCTACGTTTAACGAGGGGGGGGTCCGGAATACCGTTTTCCCACCAAAAACCACTTTTGCACATTTTTACCACTTTTTGCCTATTTTACCTCGTCCCCTTCCAGGTCAGTTTTTGGGCAAACAGAGACGGATTTTAAAAATTCGAGAGAGGATTTTTCTCAGCACAGGCTGAGTAACAAAACCCATTTTCTTTTGTTTCAACGGAGCTACGAGGCGGGAGAGTCGAAGACATCTTCGAGGCCTATTTTTCCAGATTTTAAATTTTCCATTTCAGTCCCAATCTTTCAGGAGTTGTCACGGACAGATGGGGACGAATTCGGCGAAACCGAAAGAGTTTTTTGTCCAGCACATACCCATATACATTAACCTCTTTCAGTTTTCTCCCAGGTGTCATCATTGAAGAGAGAATCACGCCTAATCGGACCCCTTGTTTCGCAGAAAAACGGTCCATTTTTCATGGCAGAATACTCCAAATTTCGTGGGAGTGGTGGCTATTTTGGGCTGAGGCAGTTAAACCGACTGGCGAAACTTGTTGGGATGATCTATCTTATTTATTGGGATGATTTTAATGTAAAAGGGTTGGATCTTCACGCCCTGTGGCTATCAAGTTGTAACATTTTTGAAGAGATCTGCCATTAATGAAAGGGAGGCACTTTACAGGATTCTTGCATATGTTCACTGGTGATGTGATTTTCTCAGTTAAATGTTTTATTGCTCTGTAATCATCTTGTTTTTCTGAAACTAATCTTTAAGAGTAACGTATGTCTCAGGATTTATCTCTGATACCCTGTTTCTGATTCTTAAAGATTTAATTGTTTATATTCTGATGTTTTCGGTTAAGGAATTCTTGACTGCTTCTTAGTCGAATTTATCCTTCTCACCCTTTCTTCTGTCCATCATTTAAGCTTCAAAAGATCCAGTGGGTTTATCACCTCGCCCTGTGGAAGTCATTTTCCCCATTTATGGCTGTATTTCATTCCTAATTAATTTCAGACCCCATAGCCCAATGGATGTGTAAACTGTCTCAACCAATTTAAAAACCCTTTTTACAACAAAACCCATTGTTTTCATTAACTAGCCTAATACCTCTTCAAACAAAGCTACATCAG
>ML817741.1:84698-98214 GCA_009831015.1 Picea engelmannii | reverse complement strand
CTCTTCATAAGAACTTTCTCCTGAGAAAAGTTACTTTCATCTCTTCCCAGAAAACTCATTTTTGAAGAGGGTTCGTAGGCTGCTAGTATCCCAAGGTGAAAGAATGCCTGATTCTCGTAGGCTGCCTTAAGATGGGGTGCGAAATTCTTGCACTATGTTGAATATCTAGGGTGCGAACTCTTCCTAAAGCATGGAAAAAGATGAATTCTCGATGTTTCTAGAAGGGAATCTTCTAGAATAATGGGTTGGCATTTGAATGGTTATCCTTGTACTGGATTCCATGATATTTTGGGATCATTCTTATCCAAGTAACTATCTTATTCTCTCCTATATATTGAGGGAATTCTCATGGAAAAGGTTAAGAAAGATTCATTGGAGAATTGGTGAAAGAATTGTGTGAAGGACTTAGCTTGAACAGTAGCTTGGAGACTCTAGCAAGTCTATCAAGAGGATTTGATCTTCTTCATGCAAGGATTGAGCTAGTGTGTGTGTTGGAGCCAAGAGCCATAGAAAGGAATCTTGTGACATCAAGGTGATCAGGTTGTAATATTTACTTTCAATTAATATGATACAGCGGCATGTCCCTTTCCCATAAATTTATTCTCACTTTATTGTGTAATTCCTTGATCATATACATAAGTTGACAGTTGAATATATTTTTCTATCTTCACTTTGGTTGGTTTGTGTTGTCTTGGTATTGACCTCACAAGAGCACCGGAGTGAAGCGGGAACAACAGAGACCCTAGGAAGCGATACTAAGGTATGTTACTTGTTCCTCCCTACTAGCTAATTCAATGGTCAAAACTTAGGGAAAGAGTCATGTCCTGTCCTATTTTGTTCTAGATCCAGGTGGATCTAGGGAGATCAATTAGTGTCTGCACCTACCGATTAGTCCAATAACAACAATATTCATTGGAGAATTGGTGAAAGAATTGTGTGAAGGACCTAGCTTGAACAGGAGCTTAGAGACTCTAGCAAGTCTATCAAGAGGAATTGGATCTTCTTCATACAAGGATCGAGCAAGTGTGTGTGTGTGTTGGAATCAAGAGCCACCAAAAGGAAGCTTGCGACATCAAGGCAATCAGGTTGTATCTTCTACTTTCAATTAATATGATACAGTGGCATGTCCTTTTCCCATAAAGTCATTCTTACTTTATTATGTAATTCCTTGATCATACACATAAGTTGATGATTGAATATATTTTGTTATCTTCACTTTGGTTGGTTTGTGTTGTCTTGGTCTTGACCTCATGAGAGCACCAGAGCGAAGTGGGAGAAACAAAGACCCTAGGAAGCGATGCAAAGGTATGTTACTTTTTTCTCCCTACTAGCTAATCCAATGGTCATAACTTAGGGAAAGAGTCATGTCCTGTCCTGTTTTGTTCTAGATCCAGGTGGATCTAGGGAGATCTGTTAGTGTCTGCACCTACCGATTAGTCCCATAACAAAATTGACAACTCAACTGGGCATATAACCCATTTTCTTTGTGGTTTTTGGTGTTTTTCCTTGGCCATTTTCTCTTGCCTTACCTTTCTCCATTCATATCAATCTTTGAGCCTTCAGGATACCCTAGTAGACCCTCTGGGTCCAGAAGCCCCTTCAAATTTTTTGTCTTTTTCCAAAAAATTGCTTAGTTACTGACATTCTCGCACTGCACCCCACAGTGGCCTGCGAGAATATACTGAGTTCGCACTTTGATTTTAGGTCCAGTGCGAGGTTCTCGCACTCTGCTCAAAGCTAGCCTACGAACCCTCTTAGCCTGCGAACCCATTCTCACACTGTGTAATGCTGTTAGCCAGCGAACCCTCTTTTCAAAATTTTGGATTTAAGATTTTTGCATGTTCAGCTGCCCAGATCAGTATAGGTGCCTGAAAAGAGCTTCTTGGACCATTGGTTGATGCTTTCTTGTCTTCAGATTTTGTGCACGATCAGTCTTAGGAAATCAAAGGCTCTTCCTGGCCATTTTTTCTCGACTTTCGTTTCTTGACTTTTCTCGGCAAAGATATACTCTCTAATTTTGGAATCTGAGTGTGCTTGTTTGGTTAAGAGCCGGTGATCGATTGAAATTTGAGCTTCTTTGTCTTTATCATTTGCTCATTATTTGGAAGATCACTTTTCTCATGCAATTGAAAAGATTAGTTTGGTCTGCTTGTTATTTTTGTTTCCATTGAAAGATTGGTTTGGGTTTTTATCTATTGCTTGTTCATTAATTTTTGGTTTTCTTCACTCTCACCATCATGGTGTAGGTCCTTTCTGAAAAGTGAACAACGTTTTTCTTTCAAAATCATTTTCGTCTTCGAAAGTATTGAAAATAAATTGTTGAAATTATTGAAAAGGAAACAATAGAGAATTGTTATTGTTGTGTGATTCGTTACAATTGCATTTTAAAGGAAATTGTGTATCGTAGTTCAAGATTGATCCGAAAAACTTATCTTTCCCTCTCGTACATAGGATTCATTGAACGAAAATTGATATATTTCATTCCTATCTATGCATCATTGGGTCAGAGTCTCATACAACATCAGTTTCATCTTCGCTTCCTTTGAGTAACAACAACACTTAATAACACTGCGCAATTGTAAAATTTAACTAGTAACTCTTTTATAGGGCTCTATTACACCAACATTTAGCTAGGCTAGAACTTTGGAATAGGTAGAGAGATACACTCTCCAAAGCACAAAACACACAATAGCATCTTGTGTTAAGGAGTGTCAAATTCCATTTACAACATTTTGTCCTGGGAAGCCCTTCTCACACAAGGGTCAAACAAGAGGTCGCATTGATATTGACAGAGTTACTCACCCTGCTTTGTTGATATCGGTGTAGAGATTACACATATTACGGGGGTCACTTGGAGGTATACCCAAAATGATGAGTGTAATCCTCTTGAGTTGATTTTAGGCTATATACCTTGCCCTTGCGTGTGGATCGGACTCTCGACTGTCCCCCCAGGCTTTATTGTTTTCAGTGGTAACCTTAGCGGCCCATCTTTCTAGGGTCTTACACAAGGTGACTATGAAGGGGCAAGTCTTCATGGTACCTGGAATCGACATTGGCCAAACTCACTAGGGCTCCTTGGAGGGTATACCCACGATTATGTGTGGGAGCTTGCACCAGGGTGTAATTCCATTAAGCAGGTCATCAACGTAACTTTTCCACCCTAGCCCAGCCCCTTCTCGTCTCATTGTTGCAACGTTGGATTTCATCACCAACTAGTGACTTCGGAATTAGAAGGTCTAGTTTGCTTGGTATAGTTTCCTAGATTTTGTTTACTAGCGCATGTTGTTCGTTTACCTAAGTTGACCATATGATTTTTTTCGTAAGTGTGTAACTCATTCACAATAGATCCTCCACGTCATTCACGTACAATGTAGGGTTTATCTCCAGAGCATCTAGAAGGTTCTCAACCCCTGCCTACAAGCTCACCTGAGGGCTCTCCTCAGTAGAGTGAAGTCCAAGATGTTGCCACGCCACAATTGGAACAAACTAACTCTCTAGAACATTTCCAAATTACCAATACTCGAGAGGACTTTTGACTTCACCCTGATTCCGAGAGACAGTTTATGCGAGTGAATTCTTCTGGAGACTTATTTGTTGTGTCTTCTGGATCACCGGTTGGACCCTTTCCAGGAATAGAAAGCCAAGATCCTTTTTGGTCTACAGGAATTTTTAGATGGGACCTTTTTGGTGCAGGATCAGGTGTTGAAACCATCATCTCACCTGTGATTTCCAAAATCTCTAGCCCAAAGACAGTACTGTTTACTACTGTCTATTATTTTCCTGGTACAGATGCCCTGCGATCTGACCACATATTGACCATCCCTATAGAAATGGCCCATCAAACAGATACTACGAGTGTTCACACCAGGATTACCACGGTTAGCCTCGCCCCCATCGGCACACCACATAAGCCTAACGTCACCCCAACACTACCACCCGGATACCGTGCATTGAATGCTTCCATTCCCACTCCTATGCAAACCACATCTGGCTCTCCTAGTGGTCCCTCTTCTTCTGGGCACTCTCTTCCTGGTTTTATTCCGACACTCCCTCAATTTCCTTTTGGAGGACCTTTCTCGTCCTCCACTGGCAGTCTTAATCCTAGTGGCACTATTCCGTTATTCACACCAAATTACCAGATTCCCATTGGTGGAAAATTTCACCAAGGAAGTATGACTCAACCCCCTCTTAGTGGGAAAATTCCTATTGGAATGCAAATCCCAATTGGAACACAACCCCCAATTGGAACATTGCCCCCAATTGGAACACCACCTTCGATAGGAGGATAGACCCCACCTTATGGACAAAGCATACCTCCATCCTTGGCCCAGTATTGGAATCACTTGATACAACATACTCCTCAATCGACTGGGGGGAAACAGCTTCCAGCTACATCCGTGATACCCCCTAGTATAGGCCAACCATATCCCGGTACGTCCAATCCTATTTGGGGCTCAAATACTCACACTCACATCCCTATTCAAGGATAAAATCCCATGAGATACTATCCTCTCCAACCACCACCAAATTTGCCTGGGTTTTCACATTATATGAAGACTGCTTATGGTCCTACTGTTTTGCCGATGGGGATTCCTCCCCAAAGCCACCAGTACCTGCATGTGAATCGACAGTTACCCTTCTTGGCCACTTTGGATCTTCCGAATTTGTTAAGGATTTTAAATGATCCAATTCGTCACTCTCCCCAATGGCCTGCTATACCAACCAAGCTACCATCGGACATCCCTAAATTTGATAGGAAAGCGGGAGAGGACGCAAACAATCACGTCATGACTTTTCACCTCTGGTGCTCATCCAACTCGTTGATGGATGACTCTATTAGTTTACATATTTTTCAACGAACCCTCACAGGTTCTGCTGCGAAGTGGTATATAGAATTACCACGAGGTTTCTTCGCTGACTTCAACACCCTCGCTATGGATTTTATCACCCACTACCAGTTACCAATACGTTATGAAACGGGGACCAAGATTTTGAGTTCTTTCAAACAAAAAAAAGCCACTCATATATCCAATCACATTCATGAGTGGTGATGGAGACGATGTCTCATCAAAATCGAACTCCCCGATCAATTGCTGGCAGAGTGGTTCAAAAAATCATTTGTGAATGACATCGGTCATGACATATCCATGGGTGGAGTAGTCACGGAAGGGAAGGCCATAAGTCGTACTCAATACCTTGACCTCGTTTACTCACAAATGGGTACCCTTTATGACTTACTACCTGACACACCTCGTCCTTCCACTTCCGCCAATTCAACTACTTCGGCTTCTTCTCATGCAGTCGATGGTGTGATTGGCACTTTCCATGCCCAACCACAATCCACCTCAAGCACCAACCCTAAACCTGCTTCTTCTAATGTTCAAAATGCTCCGTCTCCTGCCCCTCCCACTGGCAAGACTTCTGAGGTAAATGCAATTCAATCTACCCCAGCCGGTAAAAACAAATCCAAAAAGGGAAGGGGTAAGAATAAGGAGGAAAAAAATACTTCTCAAGCAGAGCGAACCAAAACTACACCTGTTGACGATTGGGATAAGTGCAAACCTCGATACTCTTGTCTTATCTGTGTTGATGATCACTACACGAAGGATTGTCCACGATGCGTCGAGGTCACTAAGTTCCTTCAAGGAGCCCCACAACCACCTGCTCCGGTCATTTTTTCCCAACCCTTCCCATCTCAACAACAGGCTCAATTGGTCATTCATGACCAACCCTCACCTTCTACTACATCCTATTTATTGATGTGTACTGGCGATTCAAAGCAGAATGACATTGCACTCACCACTTGAGCCAAAGAATATTATCCCTCTAAAGAGAAGGTTGATGACCTACCTCCTTCATTGGTACAAACCTCTCCCATGACTCCACCTACCAATGGTCCTCTTCATCTCGAATGACCGAGCCTCGACATAGTTCTTCTACCCCCCCCAAAGGGCATCATTCAGAAATTGGCTTTCAATCCTCATGCTCGTGCTGCCAAGAACTACAACATTGTTGAAGATCTGGCCCAAGCACCTTTTGCGATGTCAGCCCTCGAAGTCCTTCAAAGTTGTCCCACACAACAGAAGGAACTGTTGAAATCTATTGGTGGAATCGACCCGACGGATACAAATTTAATAATTTTTGACTTGGAAGATCACATTCCAAGGTTACCCCCTCAAATCACGTTCCAGATCCAAGTGATTGTCTCTGACAAAAACATTTTCCAAACCATTATCGACGAGGGTGCCTCGACGTGTGTCATGTCTCTTACTTGCTGGAAATCCATTGGCTCTCCCTCTTTGAATGAATCCCAGAACACTCTCAAAGCCTTCAATGGCTCCGGTTTTAAACCCTACGGTGTCCTTCCTTCATTGCCCATCATGTTAGAAGGAAAAACAGTCCAAGTCGAAGTGGAAGTCTTTGACGCTCCTCTTGATTACAATCTTCTGCTTGGCCACAGCTGGATCGATTCCATGCACACAGTTGTGTCGACCCTTTTTCGTGTGGTACGTTTCCCACATCAAGGGAAGGTAGTCATCGTTGACCAATTAGCCTTCTTTAATTTTGATACCCATACTAGCAATGTATCGTTCATCACTAAAACCCCACCAGGTTATGAGAACATCGGTGTAGGCCTTCTCAAAGATTCTTCGTTAATGGGTACTTTCCCCATTCCACCACCTGATGTTCCATGCTCGTTTGTTGCTTCAATCAACATGATCTCCACCTCGATTAACAAACTTTATGCATCTCATGACCCATGGATAGTACCTGACCCTGGAGATCATCTTCATTATGGCGACGAAATGTCGTTAAGTCTAGTCGAATCCACCTATCAGGCCATTCAATCGGCAACCCCTTCTACCCCCTCTCTTGGTGAGTTATCTCCAGATCCCTTCCATGTCATTTTTCCCATAGATGAGATGATCATGTCTATCATGGAGGACATTCCTTGGGATGATGGACATCATCCTTCCATCCTCTTCCTGGAGCAACATACCATTGAGAACTACCAATGGATCTCGACCCCGTCAACCGTTGTCATCATCTCAATTGTTCCCGAGTCCACACACAATGTGTTTTCCGAAGGGAACTTAAGCAATATCTTGCCCACTATCCCCCTCGACATATCCGTCAAACCTAGAATCGTCAAAAATGTCCATATTGGAGCTTCATGTTCCCCTGACGAAATCATCACCTACACGTCCCTTTTCAAAGAGTTTCGTGACATTTTCGCCTGGAGCTACGAAGAAATGTCGTGTATTGACCCCGACATTGTGATACATGAGATCAAGAAATACCCTGATGCTACACCCGTCCGGAAACTCCTTCATCCAGTTCACCCACGTAAAGCAACTGCTATCAAGCTCGAAGTCGAAAAACTTCTCAAAGCTGGCTTTATTTACCTGGTGGCCCTCACTGACTGGGTTTCCAATCTTGTATCGATCGAAAAGAAACAAGGCACAATTTGTGTATGCGTTGATTATAGGGATATCAACAAATCTTGTCCCAAAGACAACTTTCCTACCCCCTTCATCGATCAGATTGTTGACGATTGCACCGGAAGTGAAATCTTCTCTCTAATGGATGGTTTCTCTGGGTATAATCAAATTAACATTGTTCCTGAGGATCAACATAAGACTGCTTTTATTTGTCCTTGGGGCACTTTTGCCTATCAAAAACTCCCTTTTAGTCTCAAGAATGTTAGCGCAACTTTTCAACGCACTATGCTTATGATTTCCATGATATCAAGCACATCGTGCAACCATATATGGACGATTTACCTGCTCACTCAATGCGATGAGTCGATCATCCAACCCACCTCCGAGCCATTTTCGTCCGCTGTCGGTTTTACCGTATACATTTGAATCCTCTTAAGTGTGTTTTCTGTGTGGAATCCGACCGACTTCTAGGTTTTATTGTTTCACGTCAAGGGATCGGGATGGATCCTTTAAAGGTTGAGGTGATCCTTAATCTCCCTCCTCCTTCTACACTTCGTCAGTTACAAAGTTTGCAGGGGAAAGAAAACTTTCTTCATCGTTTTATCCCAAATTATGTCGAGATAACTTGTGGTTTTACATGGCTCCTCAAAAAGGGGTCTGAGTTCGTATGGGATACCATCACAAACAATGCTTTCAACACTTTGAAATTGTCCCTAACATGTGCTCCGCTTCGTTTTCCCCCCGATTACAGTCGCGATTATTTCCTTTACCTTGGAGCCTCAGATTACACCATTGGTATGGTTCTCGTCCAAGAGGATGATGCTAATGATGAACATGTTATCTATTACTTGAGTCGAAGTCTAACACCTACCGAAATCAAGTATTTACATGTCGAAAAACTGGCCTTGGCAGCCGTCCAAGCCGTCCAACGCTTCTAGCACTATATTCTCTCGCGCAAGACTACAGTGATTTCTAACTGCAACCCCATGCAACACATTCTCACACGTCAATTACTAGGGGGAAAATACTCCAAATGGATTGTGATACTCCAGGAGTTTGACTTGGAATTCAAACGCACCAAGTCCTAGAAGTCCTTAGTGTTTGTTGAGTTGATATGTGACTTTCCCTACTCTGAAACGGAAAATGTAGCAACTGATTCATTACCCGATGAATCCCTTTTCCTCACCATCTCTGATGATATTTGGTATGGTGATATCATCATATATCTCCAAACCCAGACTTTTTGGCCAAATTTGTCTAGTACTGACCGACGTCGAATACGATACCAAGCCCATCACTATATTATCCTCAGGGATACTCTTTATCGTCGGGGGATTGACTCTATTTTTCGACGCTGCCTAACATTCGACAAAGCTGAGAAAGATTTGAATGACTACCATTCTGGAGCCTGTGGTGTTCATATGTTTGGGTATACTACTGCCCAGAAGATCTTACGAGCAGGATATTTTTGGCCTTCTTTATTTAACGACTGGATAATAGCCGTTCAAAAATGCCATGCTTGCTAGACCTATAATCACAAGATACGGTCACATCTCGGTCCTCTTCACCCTATGGTCTCCATTGGTCCCTTTGTGAAATGGGGCATCGATTTCATGACATGTCACCCTCACTCAGTCGGGGGCATGGATACATTATTGTAGCCGTAGATTACTTTACGAAATGGGCCGAGGCGATGCCGACATTTGAAAAAACTGGAAAGACCACATCATTATTCATTTTTAATCACATCATAGCTCATTTTGGTGTTCCCCAGGCTATTTTCACTGATCACGGTAGCCACTTTAGAAACTTCATGATGTCCAAACTTACTGAAAAGTTGGGTCTTCGCCATGAAAACTCAACGCCCTATCACCCACAAGCCAACAGCCAAGTCGAAGCAATTAACAAAGTTCTCATAACTATGCTCCGATGAATGATAGGGATTCACAAAACAAGTTGGAACACAATGTTGTTTTCGGCATTGTGGACTTACCGGACATCCGTCAAGTCTGCGACTGGGTTTACACCTTTCCATTTAGTCTATGGTTTGGAAGCCATTCTCCGGATTGAATGCGAGATACCCTCTTTAAAACTAGTTGTTGAACTCCTACCAAACACTTATGTTGAGGAAGAACGTCTATTGTATCTTATGCGATTAGACGAAACTCGACGCGATGCTACCCTAGTCATAGAAACCCATAAAAAATGTGTCAAAGCCCAATACGACAAACATGTCAAGCCTCGCGTTTTCTCCGAAGGAGATCTCGTTCTCCTCTATGAACAAGATCGAGATATGCTAGGAGATGGAAAATTCGAAGCCATGTGGTGAGGTCCTTATATCGTTAGACGAGTGTTGGAAAAAGGGTCTTATGAGTTAGTAGATTACGATGGTATCCCTTTAAGTGAACCCAAAAATGGGTTGTACTTGAAGAAGTACTATGCATAAGATCACCTGTGCACGAGTACCTGTATTTTTATTGTATCATACTTCTTGTGTGTTACTGTAGCTTGCTTTTGTCATTATTTGGTCTCTTCCCTTATGTGACGTTGTGTTTTATTTCTAGATGTCGGAGTCTTCGCTACCCTACATTGGCTTCGCTGATGGCGCTAGTCGTAGTACTCAGAACCTTGCTTCCACTGCATGGGCAATTTACACCCCTACAAATGAACTTGTCTCCTTACAAGGTGTGTGTCTCGGCCGTGCGACCAACAATATTGCAGAGTATAGCGTCGTTATCGAATTGTTGGTTGATGCTATCTCACTCGTAATTTGTCATTTGGTTGTGCGACTCGATTCATAGCTTGTAGTACTACAGTTAAGTAATGTCTATACTATTCGAAGTCCTACTTTGTTACAGGTGTATTTGTGAATTCGCCTCTTGGAATGTTATTTTGATTATATTGAATATCAACATATTCCTAGATGTCTAAATACATTAACTGATGCATTGGCTAATTATGTATTGGGCAGACATTTGGATCATTTATAAACCAATCACATCAATTTCCACACAACACAAGATACAATGGTAGAAGTCGTATGTATATATAATGATAAAAAGAGTTTTTACAAAAAAAATTATGTCCGAGGACCAAAATTTCAAAATATGAAGCTCATAGCTTCTACAAAGTGACATCATGGATGACGTTCACGGTAACACACGACTACTCTGGCAACCCTACAAAGAAGTTGGCCTATGGACTCTGACACTCCTACTGTATGACATTGATAACGTCGTGGAACCTCTCCAAGAGGCATGTCTGGAATATCTGTTGTCAAACCCTCTAGGTTTTATTCCACCGCTTCATAATCTTCGACGTCCCATCGTGGCACTGGAGCCACCTCTCCTTGTCATTGAATAGGAGAAGTACCAGGAGGTCGGTAAGGTCCCACATCTGTGTCATCAAAAAGAATTTTGTATTTAGACCTTGGATGAACATATAAAAAACATTTGCATATGATAAAATTCACAAAAACATTTAAAAAGAAAAAAAAATGTGTACTTCTTAACAAGTTCCCCCCACTGAGCACCCTCGGGTAGGACCAAGTCTAGATCTCCTTGGAAATCCAACCCGGCATAAGAATAATCATCGACCATCAGTATATTTGGTCGCAACTAGTCGAAGAAGGTATCATTATTATTGATAATTGGTCCAGCCACGTGCCGGGCCATGAGCTGACACCATCTCAGCATTCTTGGATCTGTTGGAGCTAGTAAATCCCACTCAACCTACAGCCTCGGCAAGGGAACCCTCTCAAGGAAGAAGGACACTAACAAAGACCCACACCTAAATTTCTTCAGGTTGCCTCGCCTACATTTGGTCAATTGTCTTTTCATACTACGAAGCACTACATCTGCCTAGTTAAAAACCCAAGGCTCAGTACACTCTATGGCATACTGAAAGTAGCTCTGAAGAGCCATGTGAGGAGCAGCGCTCCCATCCATGCAAGAAATGGTGAAAAAAATAGTGCGGAGGGTCAAATCCCACACTCCCCAAATGTCAACTTTCCCTTTGCTCCTCTCTGCCTCTGGAACACAGTGCAAGCGGCAGTACTCACTCATGGGCAGCCCACTACCTCTGCTACTAGTCAGGCTTGTGTGGTACCCACACCGTGATAGTCCTATCAAGAAGTAAATTTCCTCAATATCCAAGGACAATGTGTGGACCCCTACATGGAATACTTGCTGGTCCGGATCCCACATATGCACAAGGTACTCTAATAACCTGACTTGGGCCCTCATGCCCGGGATATGAAAGAACTACAGAAGACCACAGTTTTGTAAAGCGACAATGGTGGCCAGGTGATTTTCGGCAATGGCACCATCTTCTTCGTGCTCCCTTTCACGCCATTATAGAACCATGGTGATGGACAAATACCTGCATAAGAAGCACAAGAAGAAGATTAATAACTCTATCCAACATTTGGTATCTTTTCATTGAGCAAAACTTCAAAAAAAATTTACACTTTGTGGTTCTCGCAGGTGCCCTTTAGGCACAGTGTGAGGTTCTCACGGGCACCTTTGGGGTTACCTGCGAGAATGAGTCATTCTTGCAGGTCCTGTGTGGCTCACCTGCGAGAATGGCTGAGCGCGACTTTATCCCCCAAAACCATCTCAAAACTATGTTTTTTGCCAATGAAAATGAAAAATTAAACCGTGAAAAGGTAGAGAACAAAGAGCCTACCTCACTGCCACTGATGGTTCGTCGAATGAATGCTCGTAACTCCCACAATCGAACGCCGAATTTCAAGGGTAAAAGAGGGGTTTTGGGGCTCAAACAGTAGTAAAGTTAAAATGATATGGTAAAAAGAGTTTTTACCCCTTTATATTTACTTTTATCATTTTATTGGATTTTATAATAGTTTATATATTAAAACCTAATACCTAATTCCCTTTTGAGTTCAACTTTTGCAGGTGTAACGACTTTGATGTTTATGCACAGGGGTGTGGATATTTTGTTTTTCTTCATCACATGTTTTGATTGTTTTTTATGGTTTTTGTACAAAACCTTGAGCTTGGTCTTTGTTCGTTCTCATGCTCGAAAATACATGAGAACACGATCAAGCACACTTTTATCACTTTTTCGGGCTCAACAAGGTTATACGAAAAAAGAACCCCCCTGGAGTCTCCTTTAAGCTCTTTTCAAACTCTCTAAACATGAAAAGATAGTCAAGCGACCTTGCTATTTTCACGCTCTGTAAAGTATTTGAAGAAAGTGTCTGTTGGGCGATAATTTATCTCTTTTTCGGTCTCATCAGACTGTTTTATGAAAAAGGAACTGAGAGATTTCTCTTTTGAGTGTTTTTCAGACTCTATAATCATGAAAAACCTTCGAGTTTTCTATCTTTGGACTCGTTAAACAAACATCGACAAACCTGTCATGGGACGAAACCACTCCTTCCTAGGGTTCATTAAACATACTCCAAAGGACTTATCCGAAGGATAAGCTTATATCAACAAGCATATGTTATCCTCCTCAAGATTTCATAAAAATAAAGAGGTACTCGCCAGAAATGGTGGGGGGAAATTTGGGAAAGGGATGTGTTCTCATATTCACATTAATTGGCAGCAAGTGTCACTCTTGAACATGACACCCCCTATTCATTATTTGAATCCGGTTTGAGAAATCCATTTGTCTCTCATTCAATTTGTTACAAGGTCATACCCTGTGTTGTCTCTGAGTCAATGTTGCCAAATCATTGGTCGTGTCATTCATATGTTCAAGAGAAGTTCATATGAAACCTCTATTGAGTTGGCCATATGCAGTTGTCCATTCTCTCCATGTCGGCCATCCTTGTGTCCAGTCCAACTTACATCATACTTTGTTTCACCTTCAAAATCTGTTACTCATTTTGTGTCATTTATGGGGGATACATCAAGGCCCTCCTGTGATGAGTTTTGTTCCATCGACTTCAGCTCATTATCCGGAAACAAGACTTAGAAATTATTTGGTACCTTGGAACTTTCATGCCTCAATGGCAGGTTTCATCGCTTTCGACAGTGGGTTTACATCATTGACCCATGATCGAAATATTATGTTGGATGTTCAACCTCAACTCATTCATTCACACT